>QFDD01000844.1:0-31877 GCA_006871305.1 Vachellia collinsii
AGCTACCATTCGAATCTTTTTAATATCCCAAGCTAGAGTTGGTTTTGGTGATCAACTCAACCAAAACTTGGACATACGTTGATTCCTTTATAAATCTCTACCCATAACATTTTATTTTTTCCAGTCGCGGTAGAGTTTATCCGAGCGAGTGCCATTAAGCTGGCAGATAACTCATGTAAATTGTAAGTATGGCGTTGAAATAATTTAATATCAGTTTACTTACTGCATTAAAAATATGCTAAGCGCTCCTCCGTGGCTTGCTTGGGTGAAAAAGCTTCATTTTACGGATCAGATAATAATTATGAGATGGAATATCGACGTTGATCAGATGATGAAATTAATGTGAGCACTTGTTGTTATCAATGATTCAAACTCGTTTGATGACGTGTTATATATCAATCACAAGATGTGGATGTCGCTGAACTTATCGTGATTCTTCTTAATCAATTCTCGATATCAAAGTTGAAAAGGACATGACCCCAAAACAATTACAAGATTAATAAAAGCAAGTAAAGTGAAAATCGGTGGTTTCAGTCCTTTTTAAAGTATGATAATGACTGAGAAAATAAAGTGATTAGGTAACAATAGGACGTATGGACACACCCATACTGCCAATGTTTTTTTAAATGTAAAACGGTTGTTATTAATTCTAAATCAGTTGAATGAAAAGATATAGCACTAGCTAGCTATATTTTTATTATTAAGAAAAGCAATTACGAATATATATAATATATATGGGGAGATAGAGATAGAGATAGTGATGGGGAAGTAGGAAAAGCAAAAGAAAGAAAAGAAAGAAGATGGTTGAGTGAACAAGTGGCCACTTATCTCCACTTCATCAGACTCAAACAAATATTGGGTGCTGCTTTTCTTATCTCATCTTCTACCTCTCTTATTATATATATTCAAATGCTTATATGGCTTCTTTAATTTATAACGTTATGTAGGCGTGAACTAGGGGCAATGGTTGTGGGGTTGCTTGTTTTATCCTATTTTTTAACAATATATTATATATGTATGTATATAATAATAAACGACAACATTCTAATCCCACTCAAAGCCTACAAAGTATTCCATCCAGCGAGGTTAATTTGGTGAAGTCACAACTTCCCAAGACATGGTTTCATCTAGCATTAAATAAAAGGTATAGCCATGGCAGCCATGCATGCATGCTACTGCATGTTATTTATTCTGAATGTAAGAATTAGATAACTAATTTTAAAATCTTAAAAAATTAATGAAGTAGGTTGTTTATTAAAAATCATATTTAACTTTTTAATTTATAACTATCTCTTAATGAAAAATCCTCTATTAGAGGTCATTAATTTATAAAAATGTTTATAAATTTAAAAAACAAATTAGATTTCTGCTTTACATTCAGTATCAAAATAAACCTACTGATTAAGTCCTATATTATTTAGGATATGAGGCAGCATACCTCTGTTAGGGGATAATCTTTGTCACCAACATAAAGGATTAGTTAAATTATCACCAAAAAAAGGAAGGATTAGTTAAATAGCTAGAATTTATATTTGCATTTATGAATTTTAGGCTTAAGCACTAATTAATCATTTTAGCAGATTAATTAAGTTTGTTAGCTTTCTCAGCATGTCATATGAAGCTGGCTATCTTTGCTGGTTAATTTCCTTATTACATTGAGTGTCGGCGGGATTCGAGGTGTCTCTCCCTTTCATAGCTTTTGTATAATGTAATTTCTCATCAAAATATTTTTGCATTAATTCTCAAACATCTTACATCTCTCTACATGCTTTGAATGGATCATTATTTTGAAACAAAAAATAAAAATAAGTTTGCCAAATTAATTAACAACACGACAATGACGAAAAAGGATGGAAGGGACTTGACAAAGTAACTTTTTTTATTTACGACATATTGGGACGATGGACTTGCCAACTTTTTCTCGACCAATCCAAGCGGTATCCTGTCTTCCACCACAAAAAA
Organism: Vachellia collinsii; assembly: GCA_006871305.1. Lineage (NCBI taxonomy): Eukaryota > Viridiplantae > Streptophyta > Magnoliopsida > Fabales > Fabaceae > Vachellia > Vachellia collinsii. The sequence continues at coordinate 1,963 of QFDD01000844.1, forward strand.
ATAAAATTCAAATAATATCACAATCATGATCTTGGCAGTTAATATAAGAGTCAGTTAATTTTTTTAGAATATTAATAAATCAAATGAACAAATCTATATATTATTTTTTTTAAACTAATTTACCTAACGTATAAATTGATATATAATCTAATAATATATATAAATATTTCAGAATATATGTTATTATTAAGTGATTTATCTGACATTTTTTTATTACAAAAAAAAATTAATTGATTCTTATATTAAATAACAGATGTATTTAATTTGAATTTAATATTTAATATATGAATATTTAATATTTAATATATGAATCTTACTATTTATTAATTTTATTAATTTATTTATTACTTATTTACTTATGAATTTTTACTTATTAATTTAATTAATTTCAATTTATTCAATTTGAATTTAATAGAATAACTTAAACTTACTTAAACTTAATAGAATAAAAAATTCTAATACTAATACTAATAAAGAATAAAAAAAAATAAAGATATAAAAATATAAAGATTAATATTCTAAATTATTATTATATATAATAAATTAGAATTATATATCTAATTTATATAATCTAATATCTAATTGATAGAATTCTAAAAATAAAAAATAATTAATATAATTAATTAGAATTCTATTCTATTTCTTATTTTTAGAAATTTTGATTATTCAAATTTAGAATTTGAATTTTTGAATTAAAAAAGAAATAATAAACAAATAATATAAATATATGCTTAATTATCTATAGATCATAACTTGTTTGCCATCTCAACTTTAGCTTTTTCTCCGGAACTAAAGTGGTTTATGGTTTATATTTCATCCAATAAATGAAATTTAACGCAAATATAATTCTTAATATAAGAATGATTTAACTTTATTGAGAGACAATAAAAAAATTAAACAATAAATCATTACTTTAAAATATTTATATTTATTTTTTTTAAATTAATTTATTTGATTTATAAATTAATATATATACTTCTTTATTTTTTTTTAGTTAACTCAATATAAGCTCCTCGGGAGACAGGTACTGCATAAAAACATCATCACCTATTATTCAAACTCACATGGTTGACTCTGATGTCCATAGTTTACGAAAACAAGTTCCTGTCCAAAGGGATACATGTTTTCTCAATTATTTACGAAAATTAGTTGATTTTATAATACCCCGTTTTTTAAAACCCTAATCCCTTCTTGGTACATCTTGTTTAAAATTCAGGAATTTTTTATAAAATATTTTCATATGTACGTCCTATTTAATGATTTTTCCCATTTTACGCTAAATGATTTTATCATCATAACATACTCTTTAAGAAACAAATAACTAAGTTAAGGTTAAACAAATTGGTTGAAAGCATTAACTCTTCAAAAGTATATCACAAAATGTATTTTTTTTTCAAAAATACCTCAATTAAGTGATTTCTTACCAAATATTTATTGAAACTCAAAGCTAATTTACATTTAACGAAGACAATAAAATAAACACGGGTACGCAGTTATAGTCTCTTACGTAGTAGTAGTATTACTAAGGAAGTATTTAATTAGGATTAAATTTTGAGAAGAATGATAGAAAAACATTTAATCACAACAAACTTCTTTAGTCTCCATCATCAAGGAGAGAGGGAAATAATCCATTGATCACCGCAATTTTTTTTTTTTTTAAACCTGGGATGAATTTGTTCTGATATTATTCTCTGCAAAGGGGATAAAGCAGAGGACAAGTGGGAAATACAAGATTCTGATGAGATGAAGCAAAAACAGAAGGAATGGAGTAGTCGCTGTTAACTAGGCCTTCAAAACACATTAACGCTCTGCGATAAGCGCATGCCATGCCATATTCCACTTTCAGAAGTCCCCTTCTCACACACCCCACTTCCACACACGTATGTTTTTGATGGTTTCTCCATCTACAATAATCTAAACCCAGAAAACCCATTACCAAGCCTCCTTATTTTTTTTAATCTCAAGCCAACCCATTCCATATCACTTCCTCGTCGACACACGCTTCTCTATCATCTTTTTTAAAAGCAGTATTAGTTATGCCACAGCCTCTGTCCCCTTAATATTTTGTTATTCTCCTGCTTGTTTCAGCCGGGGTGGGCGTCAACCCATGAAGGCCATCTTCATCTTCATCTTCCTTTATTAGACTCAAGAAATAATGGAAGCTCTGTAGTTCTGGGACAGCCAATCATGGACTTGGAATCTGGGGTACATCAAAATCCCGCCAAGGTGAGGCATGTGACTATTTTTAGACCCTTTTCCAAACCTCTGCTTTAATTTCTCGTCACTCTTATCACCATGCAGAAAGAATCATGGAAGACGGTACTGACTTTGGCTTATCAAAGCTTGGGAGTTGTCTATGGAGATTTGAGCACTTCCCCTCTTTATGTCTACAAAAGCACTTTCGATGAGGATATTCAACATTCAGAAACGAATGAAGAGATATATGGGGTTCTGTCTTTTGTGTTTTGGACGCTCACACTGATTCCACTTCTCAAGTATGTCTTCATTGTGCTTCGAGCAGACGACAATGGTGAAGGAGGCACTTTTGCTCTATATTCTTTGTTATGCCGGCACGTCCGAGTTAGCTTATTGCCTAATACACAGCAAGCTGATGAAGACTTAACGGAATATACCAAAGACGGCACCGTACCGATAGATAAGAAGAATATTGGGTGGGGCTTGAAATCTGTGTTGGAAAAACACAGGGTGCTTCAGAGGGTGTTGCTTATTCTGGCTTTGATAGGGACTTGCATGGTTATTGGTGATGGCGTACTCACACCAGCCATTTCTGGTGGGATTTAACCTATTAATGCTGTCAATTCTGTGCATAAACTGTTTTGGTCTCAAGTAGCGCATAAATGGAATCTTAACAAGAACAGTGGTTTGGTTTTTTTGGTCATTTTGCAGTTTTTTCGGCTGTCTCGGGCCTCGAGCTTTCCATGTCTAAAGAGCAGCATCAATGTAAGCTTCCCCAAGCCTTACTCTACTCCTAATCTGGTACAAACAGCCTGTCGGCTGATTCACTTTGCCTTTTATGTTTCTTTATATGGATGAACAAAGTCAATCTGCTTTTTCACACATTATAAGGTGCTTCGATGAATCAAAATCCATGTGTTTGGAACTATTCTTGGGAATATGTTCTCCATGTTTTGCCACTAGTTTAATTTAGGCCATGTTCTCATTCTTTGCCGATCGTTCAGACTTTCAGTCTCAGAAGCCTTCTTTTTCACGCTTTTATGTTGGCAAAGACGTTTGAGAAGGTGGACATAAATAAGGAACCGAATACTCTCCGGCCTGTTCATAAATTATGTAGTGGGTCCTGATCCCAAAATATCTCGGTCAAAAATCTCAGTCATGGGAAATTGTGTGAACTGTAGAGTTTTTCTTGTCTTGTTTTGATGATCCCATCGATCATGGTATGGAATTAAGTTTGATTGCATTATTTTAATGATTACAAATTGTGAGTTGCTATAAGTAAATAAATAAATTTAATTCTGAAAATACCAGAATGAAGTTAAGCTAACGGATTCTTTGAGGTTTGAGCTTAATTTCCAAGTGCCAATTGGTTCTACGTACAGATGTTGAGGTGCCAGTGGCCTGTATAATTCTAGTACTTTTGTTTTCCCTCCAACATTTTGGGACCCACCGATTGGGATTTCTGTTTGCTCCTGTTGTGCTGACGTGGCTGTTGTGCATTAGTGCGATTGGTGTCTATAATATCTTCCATTGGAACCCACATGTTTATGAAGCTCTCTGCCCATATTACATGTTCAAGTTCCTGAGGAAGACCCAGAGGGGAGGTTGGATGTCATTAGGTGGCATTCTTCTGTGTATAACGGGTAATAATAAGTAGAATATTATCAACGATATTCTATTATTGCTTCATGTTTGACACATGCTTTATCTTTTCTCTGATGCTATCGCTTACTTGCTTCAGGTTCTGAAGCTATGTTTGCAGATCTAGGACATTTTTCACAGCTGTCAATCAAGGTAAAATGAAGCCTTTTCTTTAGAACCTGAAATGAACAAGAGATGAACTGTCTGTAACTTTGACGATGCATCATTCTAGTTAATGAAAATTAAGCATGAACTCGTATGGCTTTTTGCAGATGGCTTTCACCTTTTTAGTGTATCCTTCTTTAATCTTGGCATATATGGGACAAGCTGCCTATCTTTCCAAGCATCATATCTTGGAGAGTGACTATCGAATTGGGTTCTATGTATCAGTTCCTGGTAGGTTCTTTGAATTATTAGTGGGAAGATTTCATTGTTCATAGAGCCATTGAGTCTTTACTGTTTGGCTTGCATATCATCATCTTCTTCCTTTTTTCCCCAGAGCTGATTAGATGGCCTGTTCTTGCAATAGCCATACTTCAAGCTGTTGTTGGAAGCCAAGCTGTAATCACAGGGACTTTCTCAATAATCAAACAGTGTTCTGCTCTGGGCTGCTTCCCCAAAGTCAAGATCATTCACACATCATCTAAAGTGCACGGCCAGATTTACATTCCAGAAATCAACTGGACTTTGATGCTTCTTTGCCTCGCCATCACCATCGGATTTCGAGACACCAAACGCATGGGCAATGCATCAGGTACAAGATACTACCATCTTCCTAGCTAACTAATAACTTGTAGTAATCCTTAAAGTAATTATTATGATGTGTTTCCATTCAATAAACAGGCTTGGCTGTCATAACTGTGATGCTGGTAACTACTTGCCTGATGTCTCTAGTTATAATATTGTGCTGGCACAAAAGCATTTTTCTAGCCATTTGCTTTATATTAATCTTTGGCTCCATCGAAGCACTCTACTTCTCTGCATCGCTCATCAAGTTCCTTGAAGGGGCATGGGTCCCCATAGCTCTTTCACTCACCTTCCTCGTGGTCATGTGTGTATGGCATTACGGCACACTCAAGAAGTATGAGTTTGATCTTCAAAACAAGGTCTCCATAAACTGGCTCCTAAGTCTAGGCCCTACTCTTGGCATTGTAAGAGTCAGAGGAATTGGCCTCATACACACAGAGCTCGTATCAGGAATCCCAGCCATATTCTCTCAGTTCGTCACCAATCTGCCAGCTTTCCATGAGGTTGTCATCTTCCTCTGCATTAAATCCGTGCCTGTGCCTCATGTGAGACCAGAAGAGAGGTTCTTGGTGGGGAGAGTTGGGCCAAAAGAGTACCAACTCTACCGGTGCATTGCCCGGTATGGTTACCGGGATTTCCACAAGGATGACACCGAGTTTGAGAACGATCTTGTTTGCAGCATAGCAGAATTCATCAGGTCATCATCAGATAGTTTTGAGGATGTCTCAATGTTTGACAACTTTGAAGTGGATGATGCAAAAATGGCAGTTGTTGGGACTTCAGCTTCAAAACAGGAAGGTGTGAGAATGAGTGAAGAAGAAGGAGCTAGTTCTGAAATGGAAGGAACTTCAGAGTTGAGGGAAGTGATCAATTCTCCAGAAAGGGTTAAGAAGAGAGTGAGATTTGTTGTACCAGAGAGTCCACAGATAAACTTGGATGCAAGAGAGGAGCTGCAGAAGTTAATGGAAGCAAGGGAGGCAGGAATGGCGTTCATAACGGGTCACTCGTATGTAAAAGCAAGAAGTGGATCGAGCTGGATAAAGAGAGTGGTGATCAATTATGGGTTTGAGTTTCTGAGGAGGAACTCTAGAAGACCAACTTATGCCTTAAACATACCTCAAGCATCTACCTTAGAGGTTGGCATGGTCTATCGTGTGTAACTTTAGTGTGGCGGTTTAAGTTTTCTAATGATCCAGTTAATAGTGTAATATAAACACATACATTAATAGCCATATGATATAAACTTGTATTTGTACAGATCAATCAGCTGCCAAAAAAAAAAAAATATCGGCTGCCGACTTATATTGAAGCGATTCCTAGTTGGTGTGGTGTGTAGATGAAGAGCCAAAGGGGAATCGCTAAAACGAAGATCGGTAATCCTGCTTTGAAGACCGTGCAAGGGTATTAATGAAAATATACTGTTAAAGAAACTGTAGAAACTATATTGGAAAAATCCAACAATTTAATGTGTTATAATGAGTGAGATGCAACTTTATTATCTCTTTACACTAGATATTGTCATTTGTTGTTTGTATGTGTTCGCTATTGTAAACATTTTTAGGCATTAAATTGCTTATGTGACACGACTGCAGAGTAATTCATTAATTCTCCTGTTATACTATTTAATATTTTTAATAAAAGAGTCAATTTACATTTTTTAAGAGATTAAAAATTTTAATACATTATCTAAAATTATTTATTTATGCTCATTATATTATATATAAATTTTTAAGTTAAGTAAATTAGTTTTAAGAAAAATTATAAATATTTTTTTACAAATAAAAAATATAAATATTTAAAGTATTGTATTTAACTTCATTATTTTTTTTAAAAAAAAGAACTGACTCTTAGCAAGAGAAGTTGATGGTTTTTATTTTTTGAAAAAAAAAACAAATGTGGAACATGTAGCTTAGATGTAAGCATTATTTTTTTTTTAGATTACAAAGACAAACTGCGCTTAAAATTTTCAATAGTAGGTAGTTTAGGGGTTATGCCCCCTCATAAAAGATTTATCAAGAAAATGAGCATCCTTACAACCTAGAGGAACCTCTTGAAGAAAAGATATTTGTGCAATTCCTACATAAGCTTCAAAATTTGCACACTTCAAAATTTCTCTTTTTAACGTGATACAACTCAATATTCCAATCTCTATATAGCAAGTGATGAGTCGCTTCAATCTCCTGACACAAATGATGAGTAGGCCCGCTATCTCTGATTAGAATATTGACGGCTTCCAATGAATCAAAGAAAATTTGGATATCCTTAAGATGCAAATCTTAACATGTTTCCAGCCCCGTTTGGATTGCCAAGATCTTTGACCCTGTGACTGTGACATTCTCCAGTTTCCTCTGAAAACCCATAATCCAATGCCCTTGGTCATCCCGCATAAGTCCACCACACGCAGTCTGATTTGACGCTCGAACCGAGGCATCAACATCCAAGTGAACCGTGACGGCATGTGGTGGCCTCTAGTGTGTATCCGGAACAGTATTGTCCTGGAGGATTTGGTGAGTGAACCTTTCGCCATATACCTCCTCTATGATATGGAACATGCAGTGTTGGAAAATTTCTTTTGTGGAAGACTCCTTGGATTCAAATAACTATATACATCTAGTCTTCCATATTATCCAACAAACATGTGCAAACACCTTTGGCTACGGCCACCATTTAAATCTCCCCTTTCCTGCTTGGTGTGTTGCATTCCAAGTGAGCTATTCCTGAAAATCACAAAACAAGAAAGCATTATAAGTTAGGGTTAATAAATTTTGTCCACACTTCGTTTACTCCTTTGCAGTCTCTCAAAGTGTGTATGATACTCTCCACACATGTGCATCCAAAGGAACACCCTCCTGTCATTGACAACCCTCTCCTCTCTCTAAAGGAGTTGATAACTAGTCTCTTATGGGTTGCTTGCCAAAGAAATTTTTTTATTTTTTTAGGAATCTGTCAATACCAAAATTTATGCTACAACGGATTAACCACCTCAGTAGTTGAATTGGAAAGGAACGTATAAGTAGATTTTACAGAGAAAATGCTATCAGGGGAACCTCACCAACAAAGCTGGTCATCCCTATCTAAGACAGAGTTGAGGATATGAGGAGGAAGGAATTGTGCCCATTTCCCAACATCCCACACCCCACTTGGAAGGACAAAGTCCTTCACTCAATTTTCTAAATTGATGTGTTCCAGATTATGAGTAATTAAAGTTATCAAGGATTTATCTAGAGGGGTCTATAAATCCCACCAGGCTTTAGTAGAAATACCACTGTTCACCTTCTTGCCCACACGTGAGATGAAAAGGTCCCAAACATTGGCCGTTCTTCGGAGCACACTTGGCGTCGGATTCTGACTTTGGCAAGATACAAGATCAGCAACATCAACCACTCAAAGAAAATAAACGTCGCGGGGTCAAAGTTCGGCTTTCACGCATTTTGGGCCGAAATAATTTTGGGTTGACGAATGGGCTGAAATTGAACATGTCACAAGCCCAATTGAAAAAACGATTTGTTTTGTAATATTTTTAAAAAGTAATGAATACAGGATCCCTTTTATTGTTGACTCTACATTTATACTTTAAATTTTTTATTTAAAATATTTTGTTATTAAGAAGCTTATAAGTTGGTTAAGGCCGTACTGCAAATCCTTTTCCCCTATTTAAATTCGAGTGTCGTTATTGATAAAATAGCTTATCCCGTTTTTTAATATAAAATTTGATAATTTTTTCCCACTGGAGGCAAACAGAGGAGAAGGAACTCTTGAGACTCCCTTAATTCTAAATTTTTAAGTATACGTAGGTTTTATTCCTTAAAATTCTATAAATCCCTACATCAGAAAAATTCTAATAATAAAATAAATTGATAAATCTTGATACAATAGTTCTTTTACTCATCTACTAGTGCATGTCTACTTACTTTTTAATACTTAATAAATGTTAGTCCAGTTGGTAAAATGGATAGTTCATAATCGTAAGGTTGTATATACAAATCCTGTGAAGATTTTGTTAACAAGCGATCTGTAAGTATATGCCCTGACTTTGATTTTGATGAATTCCTGGAATTCAATTCACATTAATTAAAAAAAATACGTTTAAATATCTACTTTTTGTGATATTACCCAATTGTTGTAGATGAAAGCAAGTTAAACTATGAAGGTACGAGATCAAAACAAGTAACTGTTAAATTGAGAGAGAGAGAGAGGATCTTGTAGATAGACAAAATGCTGTGAAGCATAATTTCATTGGTTTGCCAACGTAAGGCACTCGAACGATTTTTTTTTTAATTTTTTTTGCAGTTAAGGAAAGCATTAGTAGAAGTTATAAGCTAAAAAACAAAAATGGAAATCAGAATTAATGCGATATAAGGGAAACAGTGTTTACAATAAATAGGTTATTAATTGATGAACGGGGAAGGGTATGCTCGAGATGATGAAAGAAGGCGGGTATATATATGTTTGACCAGTAGCTCCATATTCACGTGTGATCGATCTCATGTTCAACCATCTTGCCCCTCCGCACCTCACAACAACGTTAACATCACATTTTCTAAATTAATTTACCTCACTCCACCATAATAACTAGTGCTTTTTTCTCGAAAAAGGGGGAAAAATAAGCAATTAAAACTTGATGATTAGATTAAGGTGAAGCTTTGAGTTGGGTAATTTAATCAATAGGATAAGATTTGTGTAACATCCTGAGGTATTATCCCTGTTTAGTCGCCCGTAGGTACAGGGTTTTATCCTTTTGGGATCACATAGTCACCCAAAAGCGCCTCGGATGTCAAAGGCCACACCTTGACTACATATATGGCCTTCACTTTGGACGAGTCTATCCAATGTAGGACTTGAGCGCACCCTGCCTACTGCCTCTCCCTTCCCCCTTCACCCACTCCGGGGTCCCTCAGGGTGTTAGGTCCCTAGCAGCGCTTGGTGTTACAATTTGTTACTGTAATAGCATCTTTCACGCAAGCCACCTATAATTAATTGAAGTGCTAATAATGTTTATTATGTTATAAAATGAGAAAGAGTTTGAGAGTAGAAGAAGAGAAAGATAGAAGAAGAAATTGAGAGAGAAAAGTGTATCTTCTTAATCACTTGTACGTATAAAGGCTTGGTACATTGTCCCTACTTATGGGGTCCAAAACATTAATCACAAAACAAAGGAGTTACAAGGGTATTAAACAACTTAATGGTACAATAAAGAGTTATAGGAAACACATACTTAAGAATCTTTAATTTGAAAAGTTAAAGAGCATAATATCATGAGGTAGAATCTTATGAGTCACAAAAACATCCACACCACACGTCATATGGTATAACAAATTAGTTTTTGTTGTTTTGAATGTTTACTAGGTTAATTGATATATTATTTGATGAACTATAGTATATACATAAAAGTGGCCGGCTGGTGGGGTTGGGTTTCGATGAGTGTTTGGATTGGTTTTTTATGTGCATGTCCTATATATTATATTAATTAGATTTTACTACATATGCCTTCATACAATTAAAGTCAGTTCTCTAACCGCTCCCCAGAGGTTGTCTGTTGTTATAATTATCTCCATTACTGATAATCCATAAGTCGTCGTTGCCAGAAACCATCTTCATCTGCTAACGCCTACATCTACACACACACACACACACACACACACACACACGCACACACACACACAACATGACCTTAATACAATTTCAAAACTGATGAGAATCTTGAGTTAATTGCAGATGTAATAATGCCCAGATTTTCTTACGACCAACGCATGAATAGCCTTCAGTGTAAAGTGTATGCATACCGATTACGTACGTGCCAAGCACTTGCTGATAGCTAAATAACATATACATATAGTCACAGCATTTACAGAAAGTAATTGATTGATTCAGTAAAAAAAATACCGAAATCTGCAGAATGCCAACAAGAGTACCTGAAGCTACCTGTTGAGTTAAATCAATTGATTGAACCAGTAAGTTGGAATGCGGAAGATACTAGCTAGCTAGCTAGATAGAGCTGTACTGTATGTGTGGTGGAGCAAGGAAGGACAGAAAAGCCACGTAGTGATAAAACCTCAATCTTGAACTTCTTGGGGAGGAATAAGTTTGACGATGGGGAATTAGGGCATGTGGGAGAAGTTCGAGTGTGAGGTTTCATCCACTGCGTGGGATTACAGTTCCTTCAGCCTTTCGTTTCTGGTCGGACGATCGAGTAGCCTCCATAAGCAAAAAAAGGGTACTGTGGTTTGTGTGATGAATGATGATGTCCACCATATGGCCTCCCAGTCTCTAATAAATAGAGAGAGCTATCACATCCGATCCTCCAAAACATTTAGACTTACGGAGCAGGTTGCCACCTACCCCCCATCCCCTCTCACTTGCCAGCTCTTCATCTGCTTCTTTAATTTGACTCTCAACTCACTCACTGTTGCCATTCAACCACACACACGTACATTTTTTGCCAACACACACACACGTACATTTTTTGCCAACACACACACACACACACGTACATTTTTTGCCAACACACACACACACACACACACATGTAGGTAAGTATGTATTCATCAGACAAATGCACATGCTCATCTTCTACTTTTACTTTAAACCATACACATCGCATCAGTACTACACCTTACCTTTAATCCAATTTCACACATTTAGACACGCGCGCGCGCGCGTATTGTGCATCTTTCAACACTTCACAACAGGAGGCAGCCACGAAGAAATTATCAAATAAATAATGCATGATGAGATTGGTTTCACCATTTTTTTTCCTAGGTGCATATATTTTTGTAATGGAGATAATTAATATTGAAAACATTATTGGATACTGGACATATGTTTTAGCGGGGTTTAAATCTTGGTTAGCCAGTTGGTGATTGGCTTTCACCATTAAATATGTAATCTGTACTCTAAAAGGGTAACGCGTGGGTGTAAAATTCAGTCTAGTTGTATTATTAAATTGCTGTAAATATGGTTCCTCTGTTATATTTTGTGATGTTAGAGGGAACACGCAGTAAGTGTTCTACAAAGGACAGAGCCAAAAAGATGTGTGAAGATCATATCATACCTGATGCGACTTCACAGACGACCTAAATTTGTCAGCCAATTAATTTTTCAGTTGGCCATGTAGCATATATCTCACCAAGAGATCTCCATAGCTAACCCTATACCTGCAACTAACTTCTTTATAACCTAATCTTTATCCCTATAGCAGCCCTTTAAAATTGAGTAATCTCAAATTTATGGTCCTTACATGATACAACATTTTAAATTATCCTCTTCAAGTGTGATTTTTTAGGATTCATGGATCATGAGCACCAAAAAGCCACTAAAAACACTGAATAATTTCGTGGTAAGCACGACGGTAAGGCACATGAGTAAAGAGTTAAAAACAAATACAATTAGAGTTGTGAAGTTGAATGGCATCAGTAAAATATGAACATTATATTCAACACTGTATGGCCCTCGAAAACAAAAAAGCGAAGTGGGTGACGGTGAGTGATCACATGCCGCTTTGCTAATTAATTCGTTTTTTTCTCGTTTCCTTTATTTTTACAAAAAAAAAACAATATAAAGAAAGTTGTTGCATGTAACTTTCAGAAAGAATCTTAGCAACACTTCTTTTTTTTTTAAAAAAAAAAAATTTAGATCCAATAAGAAACTGGTAACTTCATAAAAAAAAATAAAGAATAATACTTTATATCTACAACTTTAATTCATTCCCTTTTGTGATTGATAACGTGTTATCAACTATCTCAAATATAAGATCTACTTTGCATTTCAAAATTATACTACTAATTATATCTTTTATTAAGGATATAATTTAGTATTGTAATGCTATATTTGTAAATACTCCTTGGGATCGGAAAGAAGGAGTGTGTAGTTTGTTGTTTCATGTAAAATCTAAACGAACTAATAGAAACATGCTATATTGAACATCAAGTCATCAACAGAAAGAACCTCAATAAGGTACTAATAAATCCTAAATTAGCAAATTTGGAAAAACAGCCTTATCTATATAAATTGGTTGTTGTGCTACATTTGATTTTAATGAATATAAGATTCACTTTATTGTTTAATTTAAACTATAAAATAAATTTTATATCAAGGATTGGGCAGTATTAGAAGGAAAAGGAAAAGGACGGAATCAACTGAAACAATTCACGTGGCACTGTACACATGTGGGAGCACCCATATTTATAGATTGTAATATTTTCGATTGGTCCCCTTATTCTTTAAGTAACTAGATAAAAATTGATAAATAAATAAAGATCGATGCATAGATATAATGAAGAGAAGTAATTGATGGTGAATACAGACGAGTACAACGCACCCCACATCCTGAAACTAATGAAATTGACTAGACTTTGTGCGTCCCACTCTAAGGAATCCGAATCGTACATTTTAACAGTTACAATTATTCATCATGCTGCCATGCCATGGGTATGGGCACTTCTATTGCTAAATTATTAGTGGGCGTGGCTGGCGATGGCGAACGGCATTACCAGTAGACGGCCGCCAGCAATAACCTTAAGTCTCAATGGCATGTGTTGAGAGATAAGGATTAGTTGAATAATACGCTGATTATTATTGATAAAAAAATGAAAGATTATACAATGCTTTTCAGAGTGAGTCACTCTTATATAATACAAGTAACTTTCAGTTGGGCTTACTAGGTTTATGGCCCAACAAGTTTATGGCCTAACACTAATTTCAGTTGTATATTCTCTACACTCTCCCTCAAGTTTGGAGCTTAAAAATGTCTATGGTCTTTAACTTGCTTAACAATTTAATTTGTGTATCCTTTCCTACAGGTTTAGTTAATATGTCTGCTTGTTGTTCTGCAGATTTGATATGTTGAAGGTTGATCAATCCTTGCTGCAACTTTTCTCTAATAAAGTGAAGATCTATCTCTATATGCTTTGTAGGCTCATGAAAAACTGGGTTGGAGGCTATATGAATGGCAGCCTTACTATCACAGTGTATTTTCACAGGAGCTGAGTGCATAATGTTTAATTCCTTTAGTAATCCTGTAGCCCAAGTAATTTCAGCTACAGCGGATCCAAGTGCTCTATATTCTGCTTCTGCTGAAGATCTCGAGACCGTTGTCTGCTTCTTCATTTTCCACATAATTAGAGAACCTCCTAATTTGAGTAGATATCCAGTCACAGATCGTCGAGTGGTTCCACATGCTCCCCAATCAGAATCACAAAAGCACTCCAAGGTTGGGCTCCCTGTTGAACTAATAAGGACTCCAGCTCCTGGACTTTGCTTAAGGAATCTAACGACATCGCGTGCTGCTGTCATATGCATCTTCATGGGGTTCTGCATGAATTGACTAAGTACCTGCACAGAGAAAGAGATATCAGGCCGTGTGACAGTCAAATAAATCAACCTACCCACTAGCCTTTTATATCTTTCAGGCTCTTTAAGTAAATCATCCTTTTTGTCTCTTCCTTCTTCATATGCCAAAAGCTTAGGTCTCTGAGCCATGGGCACTCCTAATGGTCTACAAGCACTCATGCCCATATCAGTTAATAAGTCTAATACATATTTCCTTTGCGACAAAACTATTCCACTCTTAGATCTAGCAATTTCTATCCCAAGAAAATATTTCATTTCCCCAAGATCTTTGATCTTGAAACTGTTGTGCAGAAATTGTTTTACCTCATTTATTCTGCTATGTGAGCTACCTGTGATTAATAAATCATCAACATAAACCAAGACTAAAACTACATCAGCATCAAAATGTTTTATGAAAAGTGAATAGTCATGTTTGCTTTGAGTAAAGCCACCATTAATTAAGGCATTGGTCAGCTTTGCATTCCATTGCCTTGAGGCTTGTTTAAGCCCATATAAAGATTTCTTCAATTTGCATACCATATGCTCCCCCTTACTAGGGAATCCGTGAGGCATTTGCATATATACCTCTTCACTTAGATCACCCTGCAGGAAAGTATTATGGACATCCATGTGAAACAAATCCCAGTGATTAATAGCAGCAAATTTCAATATTATTCTAACAGTAAGCATTTTAACAACAGGTGAAAATGTTTCATGGTAATCTATTCCTTCCTTTTGGGTGTAGCCTTTGGCTACTAATCGTGCTTTATATTTTTCTATGTCACCATTTGCTTTGTATTTAATTTTATAAACCCACTTATAACTAATGGGTTTCTTGCCCTTTGGTAATGGAACAACATCCTATGTGTCATTTCTTTGTAAGGCCTCAATCTCCAAATCCATTGCTTTGACCCATTCTGGATGTTGGGCAGCCTCTTTATAGCTTTTAGGTTCTACTGCAGAATCTAAATTAGCAAGAAAACATAGATGAGATGATGAAATGTGCCCATAAGACATGTAATTCTCAATTGGATAAGAGCACCCCTTGGAATAGTCAACTGTTTGGCCCGAAACAGCAAGATTACAAACGTAATCATTGGCCCAAATTGGTGGCCTTTTATCACGCTGTGGCCTCATCAGTGGTCTGCCAACAGTGGGCTCCATACTCAAGTGATTCTCATCTCCAGTCACTGAATCAGGTTCATCCAAGGATTTAGAAAGATCACGTTGCTGTGTCACACCACTAGAATGATCTAGTGTACCTGTGAGAAGAGGTAAAGCATTAGAATCAGAATCAAATAAGAACATGTCTTTTACTTCCTTAGGCACTTCCCTCTTATGAATGGGTAGGTTGTCTTTGTAGGGGAATTTATTCTCTACAAATAGCACATGCCTGCTGACCAGAAGTGATTTGGTATACAGATTCAGCAGTAAATATTCCTTTTTATGGGATGGATATCCCAGAAAAATACATGGGACGGATATGGCCTGAAATTTATCACTAACATTCAAATATGTGGCATACACAAGTGAGCCAAAAACGCGTAAATCGGTATAATCTAGTTCAGTCCCATAAATCTTCTCATAAGGAGTTTTATAATCTAGGATGCGAGAAGGAATCCGATTAACCAAGTGTGCTGCCATTCGCACACACTCACCCCAATATGCAATGGGAACAGAAGATTGAATTATTAAACTTCTAGCAATTTGTATGAGAGTTCGATGTTTCCGTTCAGCTACTCCATTTTGTTCAGGAGTGTACGGACAAGAAGTTTCATGGATAATGCCCTTTTGTAAAAAATATCTTTGCAACTCATGATTAGTAAATTCAGTCCCATTGTCACTCCGCATTCTTTTTACTTTTACTGAAAACTGGGTGTCAATGTGGACAATAAAATTTCTAATATGAGTGGCTGTTTCAGACTTGTGTCTCATTAAGAAAATCCATGTTGCTCTTGAAAAATCATCCACTATCGTTAAAAAATACTGATGACCTTGATGTGTAGGTGTACGATAAGGTCCCCACACATCCAGGTGAAGCAATTCAAAACAGGACTTGGTTTTTATACAACTGGAATGAAAAGGCAATCTGCTTTGTTTAGATTTTGCACAAACATCACAGAATTTATTAGATGGTATATCAGAAAGATGAACAGAACATATGTGTTTCAGTACAGAATATGATGCATGCCCTAGTCTGTGATGCAATAGCCAGAAATCATGTGTTGTATTTGGTTTAACAGTGTTATGTGCAGCAAAAATATTCGAACTGAGTGGTCTAACAAAATTATGTCTAGCACTTAGAATGTTGGGATCAAAGGGACGATTATGTTGCAGGATGTAGAGCCCTTGCACAAGTTTACCAGTCGCCCTCATCCTGCCACCCTGGAGCCCCTGCATCAAACAATAATTAGGAAAAAATGCTACCATGCAATTCTGTTCTTTAGTCAAACATGAAACAGAGATCAAATTGAATTTTAATTTTGGTGAAAAAAGCACATTTTCAAGAGTAAAAGCATCTGAAAACTTAATATGCCCAATATGGGTAACAGAAATTTTCTCTCCATTAGAAAGACTAATGCATTTAACAGGTCTAGAATATGTACTATGTGCATCCAGGAGAGATAAGTTGCTAACTAAATGTGTTGTGGCCCTAGAGTCAATTGCCCAGGTAGTGTGTGTCTGTGTAAGATGTAGAGAATTAGCCAAACCTGTACCACTTAACACATGGACAGTTGCTGAAGCCTCTGTATCCTTTTGGAGAAAGGCCAACAAGCGCTCATACTGCTCAGGGGTAAAACTTGGTGTTACCATGTTGGCTTTGTGAGTAGAAGACTCAGCTTCCTTACTACTAGTGGCAACATGAGCTTCTTCAACAGGTTTCCCACGGTTTGCTTTGAAGTCATTTGGAAAACTAATTATATGCCAGCAAATATCTTTAGTATGTCCCTTCTTTTTACAATGGGAGCATTCCACATTAGAAGTTCCCCTTCCTCGCCCTCTGCCCTTTCCTCGTCCTTTAATAGTCATGGCGACACCTTCTGTCGGATCACCCTTCACAGAGGATGTGAGATTTTTTTGAGCTTCATCCTCGACAATTTTGGCAAAGGCTTGGTTTATTGTAGGCAGGGGGGACATCATCAAAATTTGACTCCTAGCATTAGTGAAGTCATCATTAAGTCCCATAAAGAACTGCAACAATTTTTGTTGCTATGTTCGTTCTGTGTACAGCTGGGACGTGGTGCATTGACATGTCGGTAAGGGGAGCAAAGAAGCTTGCTCCACCCAGAGTTCCTTCAACTTGGTATAATATGAAGAAACAGAAGAAGAACCTTGACGAAGTAGACAGATCTCACGATGGAGAGAAAAGAGACGAGAGCCAGACGGTTTATCAAACCGTTCTTGCAAATCAGTCCATATTTGATGAGCCTCTTGGTAATAGATCACGCTACTGGCAATCTCTTTAGAGACTGAGTTCAGGATCCATGAGAGCACAACAGCATTACAATGTTCCCACTGGTCCTGATAGCGTTCCTCTTGAGATTCCTTCTTGCAGGTCCCAAGAATGAACCCGAGCTTGTGCTTGCTAAGGAGCGCGATACGCAT
Organism: Vachellia collinsii; assembly: GCA_006871305.1. Lineage (NCBI taxonomy): Eukaryota > Viridiplantae > Streptophyta > Magnoliopsida > Fabales > Fabaceae > Vachellia > Vachellia collinsii. The sequence goes on from QFDD01000844.1 coordinate 19,480, forward strand.
GGCTCGGTTCCACACAGTATAATTCTCGGTTCCAGTGAGAGGGTGAAGTACCAGTGAGGTCCCTTCAGTGTCGGATGGATGCAAGAACAACGGGCTAGTGAATGGAAGAGCATCAGTGGTGGGATCAATAGTAGCCATCGAATTGCTGTCTTTTTCAGTCATCTCTGCCGGCTTCACCCGACCGAGGAGGCTTTATGCTACTCTACTCTGTCGTCGCAAGGCGCAAGATCTTGCTGCGCCGGCGTTACTGCTTGCACGAGGAGGGAGAACGAGCCTTGCGCGATCTGAGAGGGAAACAACTGTACTCTGAAGGCGCGAGGTTCCAGACTCTTCCAACAGCAGAGGTATGGTGAAATGCTATCGGGTCTTCAGCTTCCTCCGTCAGGTTGTTGTGGTTCTTGGACACCAGGTAGCTTTCTTGAAGTGGGTTGATGCGTTCTTGGGCTAGTTTCTTGCATTCTTGGGCTAATTTCTTTAGGCAAAGCCCACAGCAAGTGAATAGAGCACAACAGCATCTTGGGTCTCAACCATATGCTCTGATACCATGTTGAGAGATAAGGATTAGCTGAATAATACGCTGATTATTATTGATAAAAAAATGAAAGATTATACAATGCTTTTCAGAGTGAGTCACTCTTATATAATACAAGTAACTTTCAGTTGGGCTTACTAGGTTTATGGCCCAACAAGTTTATGGCCTAACACTAATTTCAGTTGTATATTCTCTACAGCATGAAAGCTTTCACCATCAGCTTCCACGACAATATCATCGATTGCCCCCACCCCTTTCGCTTCCTTTACGGCCAGTATCCTCAAGCAAAGTTGCGCCGCCGTCTCGGCGCGTGCTCATGGAGGAGGGAGAGGCGATGGTGTTTATCATCTCACATGCTTCCCAGCAGACGACAACCGAGATTTTTGGCCGGCTTGGGGGGTGGCGTGCCATGTCCATGCTGGCTGCGCATTTAACGTTGCCCACTTCCATTTTTATGTGTTATATGACTTGTTATTACAATATTAATTTTTCATCCCCAAATTTTGTTGTACTGTTAGAAAATTAAAGAGATCATCAACTACACAACCAGAATCCCTCTAACTAAGTTGATGTGGTGGGAGTCAATAACTTAACCACAAAACATAAGTATGTCAGGCTAGTAAAAGAATTCATGCCGACAAGATTTCATCTGGATATGATATGTATTCAGTTGAAAAATGAATAATCTATTGCGGTAAGTAATTTAGAAGCTCTATATATATATATATATATATGGTCAGGGGATGAATTAAATTCAAAGAGATGGTGATATAGAAGTAAATGGGTGGTGCTGGAATGATGGAGTGTTAATATGTGTGTGGATTGAAATAGCCTTAAATCACTCCAATGATAGTTAATCATAACAGAGAGGAACTCAAAGTGATCGACATAATAATGGGAACCTTGAATTAACGAGCATGCTGGATGAGGTGGTAAATTAATTAAGGGGCATCAAATAGCCTGCCGGCTACTTGTTAATTAATTAATCTTAATCTGTTGCTTTTGTTAATTAATTAAAATGAACATCGTGTGTGGTTGAGAACAAAAGAAGAGACGACTTTAAGCAGCGCCAAGTTACAAGAAAGTTCTAGGTTGGTTATCGATCATCAACCACTGCATACACAGTACAGACTGATGAGGAAGAGAAAGACGTACGTGGATATCACATGAGCAAGCTGGTGTTTGTTTGTTTCTAACTTACGCATATACCATTTCATGCTTAATTAATACTATCTGTCTTTCTGAGCTTTACAACAGAAAAATACACAATGAATGATTAGGAGTTGAGTTTATATAATATATATATATATATAATGAGTAAGGGTGTTGATGAAAGGGCCAATCCAACCAAAGTTTAACATTCATTGGAAAAGATACCCACCTTAAATATAATTTCTTTAAATACATGTACTTAGCAAATATAATGCACTATGATTTTTTTTTACAAAAAAATTTGGGTGAGTTAGATCCTAAAAGCTAATCAAGAACAAAGCCTATCTCCAGACTTGAAGAATACTTATAAAGGTATTTACAAATCACTCGTCAATGAGATCCTCACATCAATAATGGGATTTGAAATCACAATCTTGTAGATCGTAAACCAATTCCTTATCAATTGGGTTAATATTTGCTGGTTATATACCATGCTTAGTGTGGGAAACAAAAAAGAAGAAGAAGAAATCATTCGGCGTGGGAGGTATTGCGGGCCGCTGGGTTACTACCTTGTTGTTTGGGATCCACCGTTGCTTTTTGCCTTTTTTTCACATTTTGGTCGAGCAGTCCAATAACTTTTTTTGCTTTCACCGATTCCTATCTTTACTTAAATGTCATCAAACCCTTGACCTTTTTTCTTTTGTTCCTTCGGTTCATTTTTAAACAAAACATTATGCGTAAAAAATGGATTAATGATTGATTTCAATTTATGTATTGGTATCTGATGGGGAAGGATTCTTTCCTTCATGACAACTAAAGATTTCATGAGGTTAACATTAAATTAAAATTTCATCACAATTTACGTTTGCATTTTCAGTACTTATTTTTCTCTATTTTAAAATTAAAAATGGCTCTTTATAAAAAAAAAATCATAATTTGATGAATGCTGATATCCTTAGCTATCATTTTCATCTTTTTTTTTTTTTAGAAAGATGTGATCGCTGCCTCAGGGTATCCCAGCACTGAAATACCAGACTAATTCTAGGGTACCTCGCCAGGGTTCGAGCCCTTAACCTGGTAGGGAAGGCGCCTTGCCTTCCCATTTACGACCAGTTGAACCGACCTTTGCAGGTTATCATTTTCATCTTTTTAATTCGTTGAGAAGCCTGTTCGAGAAGGGGACCTGACCGGTGACTGCGAATCCATTGACCGCTGACTGGGGATGAAGAAGGGGTAAGAAACGCGCCGAGGGAGGGAGCGTGAGTTACAGTGCATACGGCGTTCCTGTTCTAAAGTTAAGAATATGTAAACATTTTTGTAATGATATATTAAAAAGTAAATAGGTTGAGTTTGACATTAATAAAGTATTGGAGGATTTTGTTTTGTTCCAAAGCATACACAGATTAGAATGGGCAGCCTCCTACCAAGTACCACCTCTCTCTCTCTCTCTCTCTCTCTCTCTCTGGTGCTCCACAAAATTGGACGCTTCTAACTGACTTGTGAGCCCACTCAACAAAAGTGCGCCACTGATGATGATGGATGATGCCGGCCCCCAATTTTTCCTTTTTCTTTTCTTTTTTTTTTAAAAAAAAATTTTAAAACACTGATTATAATTGACCAAGAATCAGAATCAGATCAAAACGACAAGACAAATGAGATCAGTCGCAGTACAGATACAGAAGATAATGGAACTGTAGCTTCAAGACAATGTGGTTTCACATGCACTTCTCCAACATGCCACCAAAATTATTCCACTCCCTCTCCCCAAATCTCAACTTGTTTAGATTCCAATTTCCTCAGATCCATACCCTCACCAAAAAGGAAACAAAGGGAGGGAAAAAAAAAAAACTTCCCTCTAAGTATTTATACTCTTTATCTCAACGGATTCCTCCTCCTCCTCCCGTGGCCCCTGTTGCAGCCCCGCTTTCAATGTCTCACATCCTTTTCTCTTTTCCCCCTTTCGGCATCATTTAATACTTTATTCTTCAACACCATAATTATCCCTTTTTAACACATTACTGCCTTATCCATCTAAGCCGTTGCCGTATCAGAATTCTTTCTTTAACAGAACAATTCCAACATTATGTTCGCACCCTACGGCCATAGATGGAGAAAACCAACATTCATCAGAAATCCCACACTCTAGTCATCTTTTTGCCGTTTGCATCAAAGTTCAGCAGGATAGATTCTGGCGTGTAGTAGTGGTTATGATTCTGGTGATTAACACCTTCCTAAACAACAAACAATTATCGTCACTTGAATGTCAGTTAGTCATATCCACACGACCCTGAAGACACACTTGCATCTATCACTGACGATTCAGATTCAAATGCATCTCAATGCCTAGTTTCACCGTGGACATGCATGCACATGGGAGCTTTAAAAAACGACCCCACGGTGCTGCCAATAGAGCTAAGCTTTTTTGGAAAATTAATCTCCCCGCAAGGTACAATTCCTGTCACAATTTTCATGGATCCCACTCCTGGCTACTCCCAAGCGTCCAGCCTAAGATATAACCAAAGCATAAAAAGGTTGTATTCTCAGTCCCCCACAAAAGATGTGATTATCAAAGCGATAGCACATCAAATTAAGCCCGTCTGAGGCTCTGACAAAGGCCATTGACTCCTGCCATGCACAGCCTTGACACTATGAATGAGGGCAACCCTGTCTTCCAGATAGGCTCCACAATCAGATTCAATCAACTTGAACATGTGATTGAAATTTTTCGACGGGTAAATGGTACAAATTTTTTGGATTGGACAGAGCAAGCTTCGCAATTGTTGAACAATGGCCTCACTGACCAGCTTTAAGAATTCAGTATCAGATTAACATTTTCTATTATAGGATAAGTTAGCAACTTGAGTTAGTAACATGAATGGTAAATCCAGAGTCCGAAGATCTGTTTTAACCAAGAAAGGTACTATTTTTTTAATATCTATTTAATTCAATATAGAATTCCAATACATCAAATGTTATACCATAATGATCACATCAAGGAATTCTATTACAAGGTTTCCTGTGAGAATAATATCCAATTCATTTGATAAGGGATAAATAAATGAGGATACCTTTTACGTCCCTTCCGTTGTTCTCATCCATGGCAAATCTGTTTTGAGAGAAGATGGCATGCCCATTTGATCATTCGAAGAAGAACTTGAGAATTTTCCTTTGTTGGACCACAGCCAGATTTTTGAAACAGAATAGCTCTCACCCTTACTCACACTAGTAATCTTTTTTGCTTCCTCGTCACCCTCCATTGAAAGCTTATCAGTCTGTTCTATTGTTCTTTCAGAGAGCTCTCTGTCACCATTCAAGGCAATCCGCAGGTCTGAGTTGCCAAGCACATACTGGTAAGACCCCATTGAAAAACATCTTCTTGCATCCAAATTACTGCTACTTGTTTCTCCTCCTTCATTATCCCCTGCATCCATATCAAGCCTCCTGAATTTACCAAGTCTTACAGGAAGAACCGCTTTCTCAGCAATTTCTTCAATTTCCACAGCTTTCTGTCTGGTAGCTACCCCGCTTTCTCCATTGCAAGGGCACCCATCTTCTTCCCTCATTTCATCAAAATAAAACATCGGGTTTTCGACAGAAAGTCCCGGGTTGAAGAGAGTCCCTCTGCAGAGTGGACATGTGGAGTTCGAAAGAAGCCAGGTATCTATGCAATCAATGTGAAAAGCATGGCTGCATGTAGGAAGCAGCCTGAGCTTATCGTTCTCAGAGAATTCACAGAGACAAACGGCACAGTCAAATGGCTCTTTCAGGCCCACAATTTCTCTATACTGGAAAACAGGAAGTGCGTCAATGAAAGCTTGATCAAGCCCTGAGTCATGGAGATGGAAAAGTTGCTGCAGCTGTCTCTGCAGAGCATCGGAGCTAGAAATGTCCTGGTGTCCATTAGTTTGAGCAGATGGACCAGCCGAAGGGTTCTTGGCGAGAAATCTGACAAGCAGATGAAGCAGACCAGATACGAAAAACAGCACGGCCAGAATCACTATAATGAAAAGAACAGCAGGACTAATTCTAGTACTGCCACCGCCAGATGAAGCTGGAGACGACGAAGACGACATTGATTCGTTGTGTAGAGAACCTGGGAATGGGGACGGATACGAAGGCATAACCGGTGGTGGGTAGTTCAAATACCCATCTTTTTCCAGGATTTGATGCGGTATCCAGGCCATCTTCAAATGGGTGTGGTTAAAAAACCACTCATACATGATTCTCGACATCCTTCAGATCACAAGGCAGACCTATAAAACATGTTAATCGCTCATCATCGGACACAACCCTACTTACATTGTGAAACTGGCAGAGCCAAAGGAGAACACTCTCCGTCTACCGCGCCAGAACTCACACACAGCTTCAACTCTCAGATTTCAAAGCAATTATATACACCAGAAAGGGAATGGAAGATGATTGTGAAAACGAAGCAATGAGTAGGCGATTGTTGCCCTTTTTTATCCCCCAGAAATCATTTCAAATTAAAAGGCAATCAGTGATGGGACAATATAGAGAGAGAGAGAGAGGCTTATGAGAATCACAATTCACCTAGCTAATATTCGCGCAGTCCACCTTGCTTTACTCCTTGAAATTTTGAGCTGGGAATGCTAACCTTTCTGCAGGCTAGCAGTTTCCACCGCACGAATGAAAACCCTAAGCCAGAAGCAGGATGGGATGTTTAAATAAGCGAAAGAAGGGAAGGGGAAAGGGAAAACGCGAAAGGGATTCTCTGGCGAGTGTCTCTGCCCCCGAGGATGTGTACTCAAGTCTCTGTCATGTTTCTGGGGAATAGCCAAGGAACCCAAAGAGCCAAAGCAACACTAAACTACAGATTGCGAGGTTAGCGATGACAAAATGGAACGCCCATTAATTCCTTATCTCATTCTCAGAACCAGAGCGTGCTCTTCACTTTCGTTCGTGTTCGGATTTCTCATTTCTTTCGCGCTTTTTCCTCAGCGTTGCTCTCGTTCACACTTCTTACTGCGCGTCCAACCGCCAACGCGATTGGGTGACAAGGTCAAAGGGTATACCGCACTGTTTTTCTGATTTTTGGCCATTAATTAAATTAAATTCTTTCTTGAAAGTTGTTCGAATTAATTTGTTGTCTCAATTCCCAAAAAACTAATTGAGCCTAGGGTCAAGTCTTCTTTTTCTTTATAACAGAAAAATAGCATTAAAAGTCCTTAGCTTAATCCAATTTTAATTGTCATCCCTATAATTTAAATAGTTATTTTCCTTTAATGTCTATAATTTTATAAGAATTATAAAGATTTGATATGAGTTTAATAACCCGATTCTATATTTTTAAGGAGTTTTGATTGTAGTTTTTATATTTAAACTTATTAAGTCTCATAAAACTGTATAGATTAAAAAACTATTTAAAACTACAAAGATTAATATCAAAATTTAATCCAACGGCAAACACAAACACTAATATACTAAGCTAGAAGATAACATTGGCGGCCTCTTGTCATATATTTTTGTGTGTGTTAATAATGTTCTGATTTTCTCCTTAAATACTCATAAATGCACTCTTTAGCATAGGTATGCACCTCTGAAAATGGTAATGTATTAATAGCTTTTCTATTTATGATACCTCTACAACAAATTATACAAACACCACTGAAAATATTAGAAGCATGCGACTCAAAAAGTTGTTATATTCTTTTAAGTTCATTCAGTATCCTTTTTTTTTTTACCTGAATTTTTAGTATCCATAAAAAAATAGAATAGAATAAAATATTTTAATGATATTAAATAAAAATAGTTAATAGTGTACAGTCATAAGTTATATTTCATTCTCCAATATAAGAATTAGTTGATTTTTTTTAAAAGATTTAAAAAAAATTAAAAGCTAAAGCATACCTTTAGTCCTTTAAGTTTACCTCAAGTTTCAGTTTAATCCCTTAAGTTTAAAAAGTACATTTTAATCATTTAATATTAACACCGTTGGTTTTACTTAACGGAAAATAGTGACTCAGCAAATTTAGATGGTGATTTTGCAATTAAATACTAATAAAATATGGTTAAATTTTTAAATATAAAACTAAGTATATTAAATAACCAATATTTAAATACATTTTGATATCATTTAATTGTAAAATGGTGATTGAATTAGCATTTTCCGTTAAGTAAAACTAACAATGTTAATGGTAAGGGACTAAAAGTGTACTTTTTAAATTTAAGGGACCAAATTGAAACTTGATGTAAACTTAAAGGACTAAATGTATACTTTGACCAAAATTAAATAAATCACTTAATTATAACATAAATTCTGATATACTTATATGTATTATTAGATTATATATCAACTTACAAGTCAAATAAATTAATTTCAAAAAAATAATAAATATATCAATTAATTATCTTTTTTTAATCTTCCTTAAAAAAGTTGCCTCTTAGGTTAAAAATCGGATAACATCTTAGAAAGGAAACAATCATACAAATTGACTAGTTATAAATAATTAATGATTGGCCCCCAAAAAAAATATCCTTGTTATTTCCCGTACAAGAGCTTGCGTCTTTTTCTGTTTTTCATAACAAAAAGGAGAGAAGCAAATGCAGGCGCGGACGCTACTCTGCCGAAAAAAATTCGTAAACTTAATTAGGATAATGGTATAACAATATCAACGACATTCTCTTGCCATTACTTGTAAGAATGGGTTATCTTGACATGGCTTTGAAGGATTGAACTGTGCTTAATCTTAGATCTAAAGCAAGTTAGGCGAAAAAATTTCCAAGGCCATCACTAAATTAATTGCCACTAGATGCCAAGGGAAAAAGATTAATCAAACAATGCTCGCTAAGTGTGTGCTAAAAGGAGATAATCAAAGCATATGCCCCACAAAAAGCCTTAAGCTTCCATGTTCTGAATCATTTAAGATAAGATCTAATAATCCCTTAAGCTTACCAACTAACCACCACCATTAAAGTCCTTGCCTAGGTTGGTTTTCAACTATGAAAAGAAGAGAAAGGTTTAACGCCTGCTACAAGTTTAATCCCTTCTTTCCCTTCATTACAAGCAGCAGGCTGCTTCATTCATTCATTCATTCATTTACTTTGTTGCTGTGATAGTAATCATTATCCTTAAAAGCAATCTCCTTGATATGGATATAAGCTTTTTTGGTAGTTTTCATAGCAAGTGTGTAGCCACAGTTTGTTTCCTATTATTCTTCTTCTGCAATCAAAGGTGGTAGTGTAATAATTGAGGACGCTATTCTTGCGCTTCAAGATTCACATCAATGACTTTATCTAGTCCAGAATCTAGATCCCAACTTAATAATAGTACTATAATGCATCTTTTCTTTATCAGTTACAGCTACTGATACTTGCTGTCTTCTTTTGTTACTTTAGCTTTATTATAAACGAATATTCATGGAAAGAGCATTGATATCAAAAAGTGCTGAACTATGAGTTCATTAGTAATAAAGCTGAGTTTCAATGGTGCTGAAATTACTCCTGAGATGAACTCAGAGCCTTGGAAACCCCAGTGTTCATTTTACCTGCTAAAGTAAAGTGAACAGAAAATACACGTAGGAGCAAATCAAGTACACAATGTACAGTAACGCCTAAATCTAACACACTTGATAATAGATATTCAAAATTTCCACATGCCCTGTTTGGAAGATTCTCTTCTAAATCCATAAACTTGGACAAGCATAATTAATCACTAGCCTGATGCTTCATAAATCAAGGACTTTTCTTCTTCCTCTTTTATGACGTTGATCATGAGAGCGACTTGGTTCATGCTTGGCCTAGCCTCTGGGGAATGATTAATACATTTTATAGCCACCTGAAGCAAGTTCACCATCCTCTCTTCACTTGCATATTCTGATATCAGGGACCTGTCAAACACTTCAACCGTCCATTCTTCCCTTACAACAGACTCAACCCACTCGGTCAAGTCCATCCCATAGCTCTTCACTAACTTCCCAGTGAGTAGTTCCAGAAGAATCACTCCAAAGCCATAAACATCTCCCTTGAAGGCATCTGATGATGAACCAGGAGCATAAGAACTGGCAAAAGATGAACTCTGTTGAATTTTACGTTCTTGATCATCCATAACCATAGCGCCATACTCGCTTATGCAGGCCTCCATGTTCCTATTTAACAAAATGTTGGAGGATTTCAAGTTACCATGTGCGATCCCACATTCTTCAAGCTGTTGATGCATGAAAGCTAATGCCTCTGCAATTGTAGCTGCAATCCCAAGTCTACTGGTCCAATCAAAGTCTTTTGGCGAACCTGAAGAACATGAACAAGCAGTACCAGTTGCTCAATATTCCTAAGGGTAAAGTCAAAAAACTAATAATGAAATTTACCATGTAGAAGCTTGAACAAACTTCCATTCTCCTGATATTCATAAACCAATAGTTTCTCTTGTTTGCAACAATAGAAAGCAAGGGGTGAGAGTATAGAATGGTGCTTCATTTGGCTCAGCATTTGCATCCTCTGTTTGAAGTCATGGCTTGATATAGTCATGTCATTAATCCTCTAAACAACCACCATCATCCCATTGTCCAGCTGCACTTTATAAAGACTTCCAAACTTTCCTCGGCCGATCAGTTCAGCTGGGGACTTCATCAAGTCCTCCAGTGTAATATCATTTACATTTGGCCTTGAAAGAACTACAAGTGATTGTGAAACCATCCCACTTTCAGTGGTGACTGAAAACTCTGGTCTGCTCGCGCTTAATTTGTGATCATTTGAAACATAGCTGTGCTTGTCACTATCACTGTGATCAGTTGCCTCCTTTTCTGCTTCAACCTTGCTTCCTGTCCTGTTTCTTTTTAACAGCGCAAGAACTGCAAAAAGGATGAAGACCAAACACAGTAAAGCATAGCCTGAATACATAAGAATTTGGCTTTTAGAAGGACCCTTCGATTCTTCTGAATCAGGTGGGTCGGCATCAGATATAGGGAGAGATGAACAGTTTTTTGGCAAAGGGTTTCCACAAAGCTCAGGATTTCCCAAGAAACTATCCTCAGAGAAATAGTTTTGCACATCTGGAATACGGCCACTTAAATCGTTGAAAGATACATTGAAGTAGTCAAATTTGGAAAAGTTATATGGGGGTATCTCCCCAGTGAGCTGATTATTTTGTGCCCAAAAGGCATTCAGTCCGGAGATTATGGACATGTTTGGAAAGTTCCCAGAGAACTTATTGTTGGATATGTCAAGTTCTTTTAAGTTACTCAACATGGCAAGTGAGCTAGGAAGGATCCCAGAAAGTTGGTTACCACTGACATTGAAGTGAGTGAGATGCTTGCAGTTTCCAACCTCATTTGCTATTCCTCCACTTATATTGTTGCCGTCTAGGTTAAGAGAAATAAGAGACGCGACGAGGGGCTGCAAGTTGCAAAGCATAGCAACATCAAGAGTCCCAGCTAAATTGGACCTGTTGAGAAATAGCTTCTGTACTGATGCATTTTTATCGTCACATACCACGCCTTGCCACAAGTCCCTGCAGGGATCAGAGCCTGACTTCCACACCAAATTAGAGCCCTGGCGGCCATCGTTATTGGAGAGTTTTCCAAGGAAGTTTATCAATGTGCTGCTCACCTCCTTCTCCACACAAGTGCCAGTGTTCAGGAGGAGAAGGAATGACACGAAGATTATCCACATGGAAATCTGTTCTATTTAGACTTTGAGACATACGATTATGAGGGGATATTAAATAGTACGTGACTATTAGAATGGTAAGGTTAAAGAAATTAAGAAAGCCGGAATATTGAAGTTCTTTGCCGGCAATGGAACAAGTCCCACTGGCTGATTGTGCAATTATTTGGGTTTCTAAGAGGGACTGATTACCAATAAGAAAATAAAACAGATCCCATCATGCTATATGTAACCAATATCCGACAAGCTTGGGCCGGCAGCTTCAACAGTTTGAAGCGGTAATGTCATTTCCCTTTTTATTTTCCGGTTTTAGTCACTGAGCAATTTTTACACACTACTGACAGTGATGTTGACCCTAGTGAGAAGAACATGTTTTGCTTGACCGTATTAATGCATCATAGCTGATGACTCATAGTTGATTAAGCAATTGAAGAAAGCCACCAGTAGATGCGTCCAAGGTCGTTTTCTGTGGCGGACTCGTTTAAGGGGCAGAATAGGTTTTGTAGTTTGTCCATGCCGACATTTGGGTGAAAGAAACTAAGAAAGAGGGAAAAAGAATATCAATGATATAGAATTCGGTTTCACCTTTCAAAATATCGCATGACTTGTTCATCCATGACTTGCACAAAAAGAGGCCAATTGCCAGCGTCTTTTGCATGTGATCATTTGCGACTTTTGGAATCTATGACGCTGCCTGCAGAGGAAACTGACAGATGAAGGAGTCAAACTCGCCATCAGGTGTGTTGCAGAAGAAACTTGTTCAAGCTCAGGTTTTGCTCAAGACTGCAACTAAAAGATACGAAACAAACACTGGATCTCTTTATTCTAACTTTCAATTTAAGTGGGCAGTTTTTTTGTGTGCGTGTATCAAGAACAGAAGTCAAAAGCCGACTCTGGCTTGACTACTCGAATACTGGACTTTAAGACCCGGGCCTAACACTGACAAGCCCAACGGGCTAACAGGGTCCAAAACAACAAAATAATTAAGATTCTGTGAACGGGAGTTAGGCCCTAATACTTTTAAAATGTGATTTTCCCCATCTCTCTTACCTCAAGTTTTATGATGAGTCATGCTCTCCTGCATTCCATTTTG
>QFDD01000845.1:0-34188 GCA_006871305.1 Vachellia collinsii
GGAATTCTCTGTCCACTAAACACTGCATGTAAACCCACGATAAGGCTGAAGAAGACGATGGTCTTAGGTAATTAAGTACAGGTGAGAGGAACAAAAGCAAAGGATGACTGGTTGGACATCAAATGATCAGGAGGCTTGGCTAATTAATGGGTACATTGCAGGCAAGCGGACAATGGAGAGCCTTTTGAACTTCCATTATTGAGTTGAGAGCATTGGGTCATATACTGTTTAAAAAAATGGGAGATTTGTTGGAGGGGATGGGGAAGTGAGAGGAGGTTTCCCAAAGCCTCATTTTTGTTAATTATTATTTTGTAATGTTATCACGACTATATTATTGTCTGTTTTTGTTCAGGAAATGCATGATCCTCATCGGCTGAGGAGACAGATTCGTTAAATGCAGCCTACGTGAGATTCTTGTAGCCGTTGAATTATTTTTCCCACGATTAATCATTTACACAGATGGCATCTGTTGGTGTGTCTCTCTCAAAAACTGGCACGCCATTCTCCTCTGCACTCCCATCCCATGCACGCATATCCTCTTTTCAACGTCATCTGTTTGTAAAACAGTAAATTAGAATGATTGTTGATATAACTATTGATGATCAGCGAGGGTTCAGGTGATGATTAAGCATTGTGTTATGAAAAGCCTACGTTGGTCATTATCATGTTAAACGTTCATGCCGGGCCCCTTCCTGGTACAAATCAAAACCCATTACTACTCCTAGTGCCCTCATCATCTCTGATTTGACGGTCTCCCCCCCCCTCCCCCGAATCGTGCAATAAATTTCATACGTTGGCCTCTGTCGTTTGTTTCAACATCACATGCCTTGCCTTGATTTCATTTCACCATCCCACGAATCAGTCAACCACCCTACGCTTTCACACATTGCTTGCCAAACACTCATAATTAATTAAAAAAAATATTTTTAAATGTAAATTAAAATAAAGCTCATATCATGTATTTACTTTAAATTGCGTAAAATCACTTAAAAAATTAATTTAAACACTATAATGTATGGCAGTACTTCAATTCGTTTAATTATATTTGCTCTCGCATTAAGAAAGAATTATAAACTACTGTTAAAATGGTTCACATTTTTTTTCTAACCATATGTATATTTTTTATTTTGAGTCAATCTTATGTAAAACATTATTTAATATTAATTGTGATTACCTCTATTAATAAGAATTCTAGCCTTAATTCATTGAGAGATTAATCCTCCCCCCGGATTAAATCTCCATTGCTAAATCTCCACAATGCCTTTGATTTAAAATTGTACAGTGCCGAATAATGGTAGATCTGTACTGGATCCATATCTAAATCAGAAAGGGCCGCTCCTAACCATCTGGGTGGGGCCCTCTGCTGTCCACCCTCCTCGTGATATGTTTTTTTACAACCTTTTTCATTCCATAAATAATCCATGACAACACCAACAGTGACCTCTCAAACACACACATTCTCTGGTCCTCACTATGGATCTAATAACATTAATAACCACATCACACTATTTTACTGCTCCGCAAGCAACAAGAGCGTCACGTTCCGCTTGGGTGGTTTCTTCTGCAACATGCTGATCTCATTCCATTAACACACATTCCTCATTTTCACTATTACCACGGCTTGAAGAAGTCTTGTCGTTTCAAGCATCTAAACAAATAGCTGAAGTGAAATTACGCTTAATATATATATAGATATATATACTGTGAAGTGGGGTATCAACGTTGAATTAAATGAAGCATGTGCTTTGGTGACCCTCAACCTCACAAAACAACTAAACAAGCTGTCGCATGCCTCATTTTACTTTCACAAATTGCAGCTTTACCATTCATTTCTTACACATTCGAAAATTATTGGAGTGGGACATAGATAAGCACGCAGTGGCAAATTTGCTATTTAAAGGTAAATCCGAGTGCTTTTCCTAAGTTGCCATCCATATATACCCCATGTTCAGCCCCTTACTCCTCCTACGTTCTCTTTTTCCTCCTCCGTCTCTGATTCTGAATTTGCAGGCTCCCCTCGGGTCTCGGCTAATAACATGCCGACTCTTGCTTTTCTGTCGGTGCTCTTCTTCGCCGCCTTCCATGTTACCTTCTCCATCACCGACGGTGAGCTCCACGCCACTCAACACTCCCTTAAATGCATTCTATTATAAGCTTAAGGCTTCATCATCCTTCTTCACCACCTTTCATAGCGTTTTCTTTTTTTGATCTCTCATGGCGTGTTTTTGTCTTCTACCTTTATAGTGTTGTCTCTTACTCTTTTTCCTCATTGTTTCTGTATCTCTAGTCACTCTTGAGTTTCTACAACTTAGCCAGATTTCTTGGAAATTATCCTTGAATCGATTTCCTTTCAAGCTTGAATACAGTGGCCAACATGTGTCTCTGTTGTCATTTTCTAATTTCCGAGGCTCACTCTGGTTTTCTTATAACCTTAACGGGATATGCATCTTGGGATCGAGCAAGCGGTTCTTGCTGAATGGACAATTATGATTTGAGCTCCGAAGTCTTTCTGATGGCAACCTAGTTCAGTGCCCCAGCATAATTTTTTTTTCCCTGCTTGGGACCACATCAGCAGTATATGCAGGGTGGTGCAGAGTGCCCTGCTCATCCACATGGCCCTGTACGCTTACTTGCTATTTTAAATGGCCGGGCCAAAGTCTCAGACGCTCCTGTCCCACTGACATCACAACAAAATATGGAACTCGGTTTCTCTCAATTAAAAAAGCAGTTCAATATTTTCTCTTACAGAGAGATTAAAAGTTTTGATGAACACATGCATTCAATCAGTCCAACTAATTGAATCCACTTCATTGACGCAGGACTACTGGCAAATGGAAATTTCGAGCTGGGCCCAAAGCCGTCGGACATGAAAGGCACGGTGGTGACCGGCGGCAGGAACTCCATACCGGAGTGGGAGATCTCAGGATACATAGAATACGTAAAATCAGGTCAAAAACAGGGTGACATGTTGCTGGTTGTGCCAGAAGGAGCTTATGCGGTGAGGTTAGGCAACGAAGCGTTGATTAAGCAAAGATTAAAGGTGGTGAAGGGAATGTACTATTCCATCACATTTGTGGCAGCCCGCACATGCGCTCAAGAAGAACGATTGAACGTGTCGGTGTCTCCAGATTCAGGAGTCCTCCCAATGCAAACACTGTATAGCAGCAATGGGTGGGACGCCTATGCCTGGGCCTTTCAAGCTGAGTACCCTGAGGTGGACTTGGTCATTCACAACCCGGGTGTTGAAGAAGACCCAGCTTGTGGACCCCTCATCGATTCCATTGCTCTCAGAGCTCTCTACCCGCCTAAACCCACCAACAGTAAGCTCATCGTCTTCACCTTCACAACCTTGTTCATTATTATGCATTATTGAAACACTGTGTTTAATTTGATGGTATTGTGTGATATGATATTATGCAGAGAACATATTGAAGAATGGTGATTTTGAAGAAGGGCCATATGTGTTTCCCAACTCATCTTCGGGCGTGTTGATCCCACCAAACATTGAAGACGACCACTCGCCACTTCCGGGGTGGATGGTGGAGTCATTGAAGGCGGTGAAGTACATTGACTCAGGGCATTTCTCGGTGCCACAAGGGAGGAGAGCGGTGGAGCTTGTGGCGGGGAAAGAGAGGGTGATAGCGCAGGTGGTGAGAACCGTACCTGGGAAGAAGTATGTGCTGTCGTTTGCCGTCGGGGACGCCAATAATGCTTGTGAAGGGTCGATGATCGTGGAAGGATACGCAGGGAAGGACACCATTAAAGTGCCTTACGAGTCGAAAGGCAAAGGTGGGTATAAGCGTGCAGCTCTCAAGTTCGGGGCCGTGAGCACAAGAACAAGCATTATGTTCCTGAGCACGTTCTACACCACGAGAAGTGACGACTTCTCTTCTCTGTGTGGTCCTGTGATTGATGATGTCAAGTTGCTCAGCCTTCGTAAACCATAGCGTGTTAAGCTAGCTTAAGCCATGGCCAGTGTGAGGGCTGATGAGAGTTTCAGTCATATATCGTTTCTCGTGTATAATCTCCCAACCCCCCTTTATGCTTGGGGAGGTGATTATATATTGTTAACTTCCAAATAGAACAAGGGAAGAGGTTCTGGTGTGATTTCAATGTTATGGAAAAATAGGAGTGTGTGGTATATATGTAATGCGTTGCTTAATGACTTCTGCAATTGGTACGTCCAGATAAATGGAGAACAATATAGAGACTATTACATTGGCAAATTTGGAAGTGAAACCAGCCCCACTTCATGGTTGAGATTTTGTATCATTGAGCGGCTCATAGTATTAAACCGAACGAAACATAAAATGTGTCGAACAACATCAACCTCTAATCTCTCAGGCGAAAGGAAATCAAAATGAGTCTAGACGTGAATGAAAAGCCTACAAAGATTCTCTTAACCGGCAAACGGGACATGCTCTATACACACAGGACATACTCTCTCTCGTCTTTTGATTAGATAAAGCAGTCAATTACGATAAACATAATTTGACATCCCTAAAAAATTCCATCGTTAAAAGAAAAGTAAAGCCTTCTTTTAATTTCATTAATGGCGAGCCATACTTACAAGGAATAAAACAACCTAATCCACTCCCTCCTCTTGTTTTAAAAGTAGACGATGATCAGTGATACAAAAACTAACCTCCAAAATATGCAAGTACTTGGCTGAATAATCAGCAATATCAATATCCTATCTTTAGGCATGTATAATAGAAGCTTGTCAGTTTCTATGTAAAATTACCTTAATCTCCTTCACTATATTTCGAAAAAAGATGGTTAATATTGTACCCTATGATAATCAAATTAAGGGTCTCAACACAATCCGAAAAAACAAAAACTTTTCTAAACCCTTTATCTCAATATACATTTAGACCACCGAAGATATTAAATACTTCAGCAATAACTAGGGGAACTGTCACAGGTTGGCAACAGAAGCCACTAATCCAAATGTCTCAATGATCTCTCGAATAACTCCACCACATCAACTCATACCATGTAGAAGAACTGAGCCGTCAACTTTTAGTACAACTTCATAATGTTGACAATTCGGGGACCGATTAGAGCCTTGAATCAAGTTGTCAAGTAATCCACATGATGCTAATGCAAGGCTATGTTTTCATAGCCAATAAAAGAAAAGAGGGAGACTGATAAAATGCAAATTCAATGTCAATTCCCAAGTGAGCGGATCCCTTTCTTCGCAACATCAAGGTAACTACTTGCCACCGCCTTCCACATCACCTCCTGTGGTGAGCCCGTTTAATGCTTTCTAATATGATCAGCGTCACCCTCTCCTTCGCTGGGGCCGAGCACATTTAATTCTGTCGAATGTGACGTGTCATTATAGTACCATTTGAGCTGGGCCCAATGGCTTCGGACATTAAATAAGAACCTGTAGTATGAAGACTGAAGAGGGAAATTAAGAGAGTAGATGTTTTGGTTTTCTTTTGATGAATGGGATCGAAATGAATTTTTTTGTTAAAACATAAATATTCTCCTATTAGAGTTAATCTGTTCAAAGCATTGTGGGGCATTAAACGTGGACATATCTTTCAATAGAATTCAAACATTAATTTATTTCATTGTGAGGGGTTGATATTTTCTGTTGGAATTTATCCGTGTCGGTGGATGAAAAAATTGTCAAGTGATGGATGAAAACATACAATTGACAAACTAGCCCAATAGCAAGCCTTCTGGCTACGTTCGTTGTCCGTCAAGTGTTTTGGTTAGAAATTGATTTTTTTTGTTACAATAAAAATAGTTGATTGATGCATGAATCGCTCAATTGAAATATGGGCTTACTTCCTGGGCGAGTCCACTTCCTTTATCTTCAAGTTCACCCTTTTCTACCAAAAAAAAAAAAATCTTTCTTTGTGTGTTTGGTTGCTCTCAAATTTCATCTCGCACTCATGCGCCAAAAAAACGAAACTCATTTCGCAGTTCGCACTCAAAATTCGAAAAAGGTGCTCACAACTTAATAAAAAAAATTCAGCAACGCGCGATTTAATCCGACGGCTGACGTAGCTGCGTTGGCTTAACGCGAAACTAGGGCTCTTCGAAACTCGAAACCCTTCCATATAAAACCTTGCAGAGCCCTAAAATCTCAGCTTCTTGCTTCTCTCAGCGGTCTCTCATTTGCCTTCTCCTTTACTCCGCTACAATGGTATGCATTTCTTTCACTTTCTTTCTTTCAAGATCTCTGTGTGTTCGATTTTTATTTCGCATTTTGATTGCAACCGATGTGGAATGCTTCCGGCATTCGATTTCTGTTTTGATCAAAAATTGGTTGGGTCTTTTTGCTTTCTTGCAGGCCTTGCCGAATCAGCAAACAGTTGATTATCCGAGCTTCAAGCTCGTGATTGTCGGGGATGGTGGAACAGGTACTTATCGTTTCCATCTTCTTTGTTTAATTTAGTGATCTTTCTGGTTTCTGCTAATTTTGGGGATTGGATAGGCAGCCTGTGTTTGACTAAAATGTAGTAGAATTGGGAATGACCACGATTGTTTGACATTCGATATTGAATTTTTGGGTTTTGAATTTATTCTTGTTTATAGCTCAATTGATACTACTGAGTCGACAAATGTCCCGTGTATATATTTTCACTTCTTACCGAACGTCTAGTGCTTTCTTAACCGCATTCAGGGTTTGCGACATGGATTGGTCCTTGATGCATGCTGTTTTCACATTTTTTCGGTGTTTTTGTTATATTGAGTAATATACTTCGAACCATTGCAGGGAAGACAACTTTCGTGAAAAGGCATCTCACTGGAGAATTTGAGAAGAAATATGAACGTAAGTTTTATAATACCATCTGGCTGATTAAGAATGGTACTGAAGCCCTCACATTATGCTAATATGTACTGATTTGGGTACATCTCTGCCAACAGCAACCATTGGTGTGGAGGTCCACCCGCTGGATTTTTTCACCAACTGCGGGAAGATTCGATTCTACTGCTGGGATACTGCTGGTCAAGAGAAATTCGGTGGCCTTCGTGATGGATATTAGTAAGTTTTCAGCAGAGCACTCTTGACTATGGTGTAGAAAGCATGTTTGCGTATTAATGTTTATACGCATTTAGTTCCTAGGGACCGCAAGGATTCTGGGGCATTTTTTATTTGCATCTCTTTCATACAAACTTTTACCCGTGGAAGTTGCTTTCATGTAAGCACTTTAAGTCAGAAACTTGTGCTGAAGATTTGATTCCTTGTGCTTGCTACGTGTTTGGGGTTTATTTTGTTTGTATATCTTTTGAGTAAATGTTTCTACCCGTAAAGGTTGTTGTAGTGTATTGGTGATTATCTTATCTGCATGCGTTGTGGTTTTACCGTCCATTACATTTTTTGTCATAATTGCTTTTAAACTGAAGATATCTATTGGTCTGAGGGGGGATTTGCTTCTGCGAAGACCTTGGGGTTGGAGAAGCTCAATTATATTGACTGTAACGACGTTTCAATGACAAACGATGCAACTGCTTTAGAAATGTCTCACCGTGTTTTTTATTTCACAATAAATACGTTACCCCCATGGTCTTGTTTTGACTGTTTTTTATATTGTTTCTCTTCATAATTGGCTGGCCTGATTTTCTACACTGCAGTATTCATGGACAATGTGCGATCATAATGTTTGATGTCACTGCTCGGCTGACATACAAAAATGTCCCAACCTGGCATCGGGATCTTTGTCGGTTAGTGAATGAGTTTTTCTGTTTCATTGGTTAGCCCTGATCTTTTTGCAGTTTCTTATGTGCATTCTTTGGATATTTGATTTGTAGGGTGTGTGAGAACATTCCTATTGTTCTTTGCGGCAACAAGGTTGATGTGAAGAACAGACAAGTTAAGGCAAAGCAGGTTACTTTCCACAGGAAGAAAAACTTGCAGTATTATGAGATATCTGCTAAGAGCAACTACAACTTTGAGAAACCTTTTCTGTATCTCGCCAGGAAACTTGCAGGGTAGATAATTCAGCTCCTTTTTAATTTCCCTGGCGATTGATCATAATGCCTTTTGGCTTACAGAATTCACTTGTCAATTTTGCAGTGATCCCAACTTGCACTTTGTAGAGTCTCCTGCCTTGGCTCCACCAGAAGTTCAAATCGATCTGGCTGCACAAGCACAGTAAGTTTTGCATAATCGTTTGAGAGAATTGAATTCTTTTATCAGAATTCATCAGATATATATCTTCATGGTTCTGTTATCCTTAGTACTGATAGATTTGAGCAAATGCTACTAAGTAAGGCAGAGCAATTCTGCTTGTTTTTAAGTGGCTGAAAAGTTTCCTGAAGAACATTGAAGCTGGATATACCATAGTTCTGAGTGATTTCTTGTGCTGGATTAATAAGTAGTCCGCACAAACAGTAGTTGTCACGTTATAGTTGTGTAGTTCGTATTGTTAGTTGATTCGAATAAACAATTGTTAATTGATTGATTTTTTTTGCCTGCAGGCATGAGCAGGAACTTGCACAAGCTGCTGCCCAGCCCCTTCCTGATGACGACGATGACGCATTTGAGTAAACTTGCATGTTTTGATCGCCGGGGAGGTGGAGGACAGCGTATTGTTAGGCGTGCGTCTGTGGGCCGTTGTCTGAGCTGGCTGTTATTTGCGGATGCCAAATTATATGTTTTGGGTTGTGTATCATTAACATATGGGATTTTGAGGATGTGAGATTTCATCTTTTGAAGGTGTTTTTACTTAAATTGAGTTATTAGCTTTTTATTATGCACAGTATTTCTGTTTGGATTGCCCGCTGTCTCCTGATGGGGATGTTGGAGTTTTCTCGTTCCGGTACTCCGACAACTTTGGTTCTTGATCCCGCTAGTTAATCTCAATTTGATAATTCCTTTTCAAAACCGAGTAAAATTCGAGCTCCCCCTTGTTTATTTGACGAAGCCATGAAAAGGAGCCAGTTTTGCTTATTAATTTCAAGTTCCCACTTCACGCGAAGGCGCCTATGTCCTGACAAGCCTGTATGAACATAAAATTTATCATTTAGGTTAGCTGATGAAGGGTTTGTTTAGCAATCATTTAAAAAGTACTTTTACGCAAGTTGAGATTAAACTTTTCTCACATATTTACTTCGGATTACGTAAAATCATTTGAAAAAGCTGTTCCCAAACATACCTGAAGTAGCTAGCCATCATGCGTTAACAAATTAAGCTCACGTCAAAATGCTACTCCGATGGTGTACGCCATTTTTTTAAAAGTAACACTTTTTAAAATAATGCTTCAAAAACCAATCTTAAGATTGCATTTTTATTAAATTGCTTGGGTTAAATGTTTTTGGCAAGTTTATTGGGTGGTGTCAGAAAAACTACTACTGCAATTGGTTCGTGCTCCTTGCAAGACAATGGGACGTAGGCAAATCTGATCTAGCCATGAAGAAAGGGTATAAGGATGAGCAGGTGATCTAGTGTTTACAATGAAACTTTCAAATTAATAGGTCGCAACCCTAGTCTTTACTAGAACCATCCGTCACAATAGAGCTTCCATACTATTATGCCACAAATGACATTGGTTGTCATCCTAAATGAGGAGGTAATCCTGGGCTGTTTTGTTTTTTGTTTTTTTTTTCCCACCATCAATCCCATGCTAGGCTAAATTGGTGGAAGTTGTTGCCTTCACTTGATTAATGACATCGTTTAGCTGCAAGCTTAGAAAAATAAATTATACATACACAATTGAATGAAATAAAATATGAATATAAAAAACTAATTTGAGGAATAGGGCTGCACACTGGATGGATTGAACTGAACTAAGGCCTAATCCAAAGGCCTAATCCAAAGTCCGATCTATTTTTGGTAGAGCTGGGTTTGGTATCCCATGGTTCGGTCCACCAGTCCAGTAGATCAATACTCAGGTTGGACTGAACTTGATTTTGATCCATTGGACTTATGGACCGGTTTATGCAGTTCATGACCATAATATTATTAATTTTTTTTTCATTTCTCTCAATGGTAGGCACAAAAATACCTTTAATTATATTAAAAATTATTATAAAACTTTAACTAATGTCACCATGGTTTGTGTTACCCTCAACAGTCTGAAATGTGCAGTAAGTGACGTTTAGCGGTGAATGAGGTTGGAAAGGCTAGGCTCCAAACTGGTTGACGCCTGTTCACCCAACCTCACTCACACCCACTGTTCTTTTTTTATATCATTGTTATTATAATAAATAAAAGGTCTTGTGCAAGCATATGGGAGAGGCATTGAATCAATGTTCCCATATCAGCATTGAGCTCCCGCCTTTTCTTATAGTACAAATGCTGAGCGTGATGTTGGTTACCTCCCATTTAATTTCGGGCTATATTAGACCAAGTGGTATGGACCCTTGGTCTGAAACCCAATCCAATCAGACCACTTGATCTATATAGTTGCTTTGTTTGATGTTTTTGTATTGCCTTTTTACTTGACCATATTGGACTGGATCAATTCGGGCTAAATTGGGTTAGACCAGATCAACGGATTTTTGAACACCTCTATTGTAGAATAAATATTTATATTAAAAACTTTTTGAATATTCCTTGAATATTTATATTAGCTATAAATATTTCCTCAAATAATAAAAAATTGAATGATAGATTGCCAAAACTTTCTGAAAATTGTTAAAAATCTTGAAAAGTACTAAGTCATCCGTCAGCTATAAAAGTTCTAAATCATCCCAAAACTAAATTTCAATATATAACGTGAACTTACCTTATTAAATTATATAAAACGACGAAAGATGAGATGGCAATATAATTCAGCCTAATTTTAAATTTTAATTGTGTAGAACCTGCCGCAAGGTACATCTGCCTTAGAATTGTAAAATTCGAATTAAGAATCAACTTTGCTTATATGCCGCACGAAAGAAGGTTAGAGAAAATCAGATGCGACGTCCATAAAGCAAAAGGTAACTCGACCCGATGCGGTGGGCTCAATGGACATGGTTGTCTTTTTCCAACATGCCCAGGGACAATCTGGTAACTTAAAGCTCCAGCGGAAGCAGCTAGATTCCCTTATATGCAAACCTAGGTTTCCGGCTCACTACTGCGTGCATCCCATCTTCTCAATGCGATTCGTGGCTCTGCGTTTCTCAGGTGAACAGCCGGGCACCATCGGCTTTCTTTTTAGTTCGTTGGTTTTTTGAAAAGTCTGGCAATTCTCACTAACCCGTGGTTGACACTGATCTATCTGTTCTTCCATCTATGCGCACTTCGGTTAAACATTCTATACGTTATATCAGGTTTTAGGTAATTTTGTTTTCACCTATCGATGAGTGTATTCCTAAGTTTTTCATATCAATCTCGGCGGGTTAATCATGCATCATGTTCGGTACTATGGGTTTTTCCTGAAATGTGTTGATAGGGTTTAAGCTTTCCGGCTTAATCTGATGAGTACATATCGCGTGTTAATTCCAACGAAGTTGATTTTGGCGGTGGGCTCGGTGTGGAATATGATGACTCACTGGTGATCTGATGGCCTTAATTTTTAACCTATCAGAGTTTCTAGTGAACTTTACGGTTGGGAAGGGTTTGGTTTGGAAGCTGGATGAAGTGCGTCAGACTGAATCCACTTTGCTGAGTAATTTGTAATTCATATACATATTTTCTAACCGAAGCCCTATTTCATCGTGGCTTTGCGTTACTGTACTGTAGATTTGGTTTTAACATGAGAAGAAACTTGAGGTGTATAATAGCTTACTGATAGTTCTACAGTACAATCTTTTGTCTCTGCAATTGCACTTGAGCATATACACCCATAACTTACTCTTACCATTGCTCAGCAGCAACCACTTATGAAGGCATAACTTATTGCGAAATTTTTGTTTGTCAAGCGTACAAGTGCTGCTTCTTTAATACGATATGTGCCAGTTTCAAGTGTTCTGCTTCGGATGCAATATTACTTCGCAACAATAATTAATTAGTATTTCTTTACTGACGCTTGTGACTTTAGGGGTTATGTTGGCTTGAGTTTTGATCGGTAAAAGAAAGACAATGGCGAAGAAGAAGAATCCCCTGGTCTTTATGGATGTCTCTATAGATGGGGACCCTGTTGAAAGGATGGTGTTTGAGGTACATTTTTCTTTTTAATATGTTTGAATGGCAGTAATTTTTATGATGCTTGTTGCATGATACAGCACCTATTTTTTTTTTTTTTTAAATTTTACAACTTCTTTCACTTGGAGAGTGTAAATGCAACTTAATGGATTCTTTTGTGCTCACAGCTTTTCTACGACGTTGCTCCCAAGACTGCCGAAAATTTCCGTGTATTATGTACAGGTGATAATTTGTTCTGCTTTTCCCTTCTTTTAACACTCTCCCATTCTACAATTACAGCCTGACTAATTGAACATGCCCTCAGAAAAGCTAATTTGTTTTGATTGACATAGGCTTGTCCTTTTCTCATTTCATTTAATATTTTCTTTGTTCAGGGGAAAAGGGAGTCAGTTCAAGAACTGGGAAGCCACTACACTATAAGGGTTCCTTCTTTCATCGCGTTTTAAAAGGCTCCATTGTGGAGGTATGCTATATTTCTCCTACCCTTGTTACATTTAAGGTTGTCCTTCAGTATTGTAGATCCATCCATCATGTTGTGGTTGAACATCTTTTAGTAGTGGATGCCCGTTCTTTAGTCAATTACCATTGTTTATGCTGTAGGATACAGGGCTGATGGTCACGACTGCTTTTCTTGTGATATAGTTTTAAGGTTGTACTTGTTAAGTTGTCCATCTTATAATGCTAATAAGCTCTGCAATGTCCAAACCTGTTTAGTACGTGATGTGGTATTGTGAACATGTATTGATAGCTGGTTTTCCTTTTGCAGGGAGGTGATTTTGTCAATCGAAATGGTATGTATTCTATCACTGCATTGTCCTTAGGATAACAAACTGCTCTAGTTTTTGAAGCTTGTAATTTCATACAATATATGTAGTCACTTTCTTTTATGTTTTTATCATTTGGTTATTCAGTTGTCCGAGTTGCAAGCCTTGTTCCATTTGCATGTTTCCTGTGACAATGGTAATTTCTTTTTCTAAATTGATTGGGAACATAATCACCAAGTTCCTATGCAAGTGCACAATGGCCTTTATTTATTGGGTTGAAAGCAATTCCTTTTGAAGTGGATTCTGTTGCTACTTTTTGTGCTTTCACCTGTTTTTCAAACCCCGTTTTATTGGTTCAAATTGTCATATGTGGCTGTTATAATTTTTCTTGTCATATTTATCTTGAGTCATCACATGGAGCAATTAACTAGAACTATACATGATGTCCTATGCATTATACGGAGTTTGAGGAGCTATACTTCACGGCTTGTGAATAGTGTAGCTTGTCATAAATTCTATATTATATACATTTGATATATTGATGATTGTAAATGAATTTTATGCCCTCTTGTCTTCATATGACGTGGGTGGATGAACAATAGGATTGGTGATTCTTAGCTGATCAATTTTTTTTTTTTTAAATTAAAATTGTCATCTCTTCAGATAGATTTCCGAGTGGTTAAATGGTGTAGCTGTTGGGAAATTATTAGTTAAACTGGATGTTACTATTGATATGTATGTGTATTATTGTAAGTATGAATCTTCAGTTTAACCAATTACTGTTGTATTTGTATTATAATTCTTCTTTGAAGGTTTTGCTTCATATTTTATCATATTTATGGAGTACTGTGAATTAAGTGTTTCTTCATAATCACAGTGTTGATAGCAAATATACGTTCCATCTAATCCTTGGTTTTCTATACATGTCCAATTCCCAAATCTGGAAGTTATTTTTCTCATTCCTAGATGTAATATCTACAGTAGCACTGCCGCATCACATTTTCTATCTTGTGGCAGGGACTGCTGGAGAAAGCATATATGGTTCGAATTTCCCAGGTGAGAATGCTTGATCATGGAGTCATACTTTTTACTCATAATATTATTGCTTTCTTACAGATACAAGTTAAAATGTGTGCTGTTCTTTTTACTTATTTTGCTGAACAGAGTGTTCAAAAGTTTTACTCGTGATTTATTTCAGATGAGTCACCTAGGCTTAAGCATGATGCTCCAGGTCTCCTTTCGATGGCAATTGCTAATCGTGATACTCTTGGTTCTCATTTTATGATCACATTGAAAGCCGATCACCATCTTGATAGGTTTGTTTAAATGGTTATCTCTTCGTGTTATTTATTACCCTCAACATTCTGCTTCCCCCCTTTGTTTTGAGGGGGACAAACAGTACCGTTTGGTTAATTGTATATGTTGTTAATCCTTTTCAGTTGCATGGGATCTTGTGCAGGAAGCATGTGGTCTTTGGGAAACTTGTTCAAGGACTTAAAATATTGAAGAAAATTGAAGATGTGGGTGATGAAGATGGGTGTCCAACTGTAACTGTTAAAATCATCAATTGCGGTGAATATAATGAAGGTGAGACTCATATATAGACCATTTTAGTTAAATCATCTAAGATATGTGTTTGCTATCCCCAACACCAGATGCCGAAGCATAACACATGATCTGTGTCCTTCCCTTAAAGTCTTGGTTCTGGCTTGGTTGGGTATGTATGTGTTCCACTGATTCTTTATGTTTGTAGATGGAAAGAAGATGAATAAATTGACTTCTGAAACCAATAATCATGAGGCTCGGAGGAAGGGAAAGCACAAAAAATCTTCAAGAGACAGAAGGAAAAGGAGAAAAAGATACTACTCATCTGAATCAGAGAGCTTTTCAGATTCAGACACGGAATCATCAGAATCTGATAGTGATTCTGACTCTGGTCTGTCATCATCATCTTACATAAGTTCTTCCAGTGATGACAGGAGGAAAAAGAGAAAAAGATCTAGGAAAGACAAACTTAGACGCAGAAAGAGAAGGGATAGGCGTCGTGACAAGAGGAGACGTAGACGGGATAAAAGATCAAGGCGCAGATCTAGAAGGTATTAACTACTTAAGATTGATGAACATTTGGTAGCAAACACATGGATTTCAGATTCTGTATATCTTTGTCATGGTTGTTTTCATTATTGCTGTGTTGAACAAATAATAACTGCTTAGATGGTGTCCCTCACAAGATTGGGTTCATTTTGTCCGTTCCATGTCTCTATCTTGAAAGGATTGCTTATATCTCATGTTTTCTGTTCAGTCAGATGAACATGGCTTTTCCAATTTGTTAGTATTTCTTTATGATGATGTTATACTTCGTGGCAACATTATTTCATGCCTCTCAAGTTCTTTAAGTTGTGCTGTTTTAGGGATTCGGAAAGTGCTACTGATTCAGATAGTGAAAGCAAAAGTGACAGCAGCTCTGATGGTGATAGTCTTGATGCCCAAGGGAAGGAACAAAAGCGCAGAGATTGTTCTTTGAAAAAAGGTATTATTTATATTTTAAGTTCATTCCGCTTAATATTTCACAATCAAAATAAATCACTTCATCTTTGACCTTTTTTTGCACATATTAACAGAGCAAAATCCTAAAATATGTGCTGGTTCATTTATGGAAAAAGTTCCTTAAGCTCTTGGTTACTTGATGCAGTATTGTGTTCCTTGTTAGCTTTATTTCTCTGGTGATGTTATATTTGTGGTTCCCTTATTTTTACTTTTAATATACTGACCATTATTTAATTTTAGATAAAGTAAATTGTCTCTCTGCTTTATGTTTCTCTCGGTTATTAAAATGAAGCTCCAATAAACTGGAAGCATGTGTGGTTGGACCATTTAATTGCTTTGCATTCTATTACTCTTTGCTCAACTGTTTTGCATTTTTGGCTAATTTTAGCAGTTAACCTCAATTTTCACACATTATTATTGCAGCTGAAGTTCTGTCTTCTTTAGCTGGGGATAG
Organism: Vachellia collinsii; assembly: GCA_006871305.1. Taxonomy (NCBI): domain Eukaryota; kingdom Viridiplantae; phylum Streptophyta; class Magnoliopsida; order Fabales; family Fabaceae; genus Vachellia; species Vachellia collinsii. The sequence continues at coordinate 15,800 of QFDD01000845.1, forward strand.
AGAAGTACATTCCCTGCATCATAAGAAGAGAGGAGAAGCGGACACACCAGAGAATGAGGAAGCATCCCCCAAAGAGAATGGAGAACGGCATAGCAATGGTATTGGAGCTGACTCTAGATCTGAGAGAAGTGAGGAGAGGCAGCCTGATGTGATGGATGATAATCCTGGCAAATCTAGGTCTACTTTCCACCCTTGTCACACCTCAGTTATTCTTTATGCTTATCATTTCTTCCAGATCTGGTATTATATTAAAAGTTGATGAGCAGGAGTCGAAGCATGAGTCCCAAGAGGACCATGAGTAAGAGTATGAGTATTAGTCCCAGGAGAAGTGAGAGCAAGAGTCCAAGTGCTAGTCCAGAAAAGAAGATCAGCAGAAGCCCTAGTGGTAGTAGAAGCCCTCGAGCTCCATCTAGGAGGAGCATCAGCAGAAGTCCTGCCAGGAGCATCAGCAGAAGTCCAAGCAGAAGCATCAGCAGAAGCCCATTAAGGGGTTCAAAGGGAAGAAGTGTCAGTAGGAGCCCTGCGAGAACCCATTCACGTAGAAGTGTCAGTGAGAGTCCTGTGAGATCCCCATCTCGTAGCCGCCGGAGCAAGAGTTCTCCTAGAATATCATCAAGAAGATCTGTCAGTAGAAGCCCTGTAAGGGTTTCACGGAGGAGTATAAGCAGGAGTCCAGTTAGATCTTCTGCAAGGAGCTTGAGCAGAAGCTCTGGCAGGGTTCCGTCAAGGAGAGGTGTCAGTCCTGTGAGGGCACCTAGCAGAGGAAATCGTCGCAGCTATTCTAGGAGTCCTAGTCCTGTTCGTAGGCCAAGATCATCTCGTGGGTTGTCGAGGAGTGTCTCTCCTGATGTATCCCCAAAGCGCATCAGAAGGGGAAGAGGTTTTAGTGAGAGATACTCTTATGCAAGAAGGTATCGAACCCCTTCTCGTTCTCCTGTGAGGTTTTATCGATACAATGGAAGAAGTGACCGAGACAGGTAAAACTGAATACATTTTTTATTGTTATGGTCGTGGTGGTGTTGAGAGTTGAATGTGACTAAGTAATCTTGCAATATTCCTGGCCAAAAAAATAATCTTACAATGTGTTGTTCCCAGATATTCAACTCACAGAAGGTATTCCCCTAGGCGCTACAGAAGCCCTCCACCACGAGGAAGAACGCCACCCAGGTTTTTATCCTTTTCCTATGATATATTGAATTTCTTGGGGTATTTACTACTAAAATTGTGAGGCATAACATTTTCTTATTATTACCAGAGTTGCTTCAATGCAGAGATCTTTTTGGCACCAATACTTCCTCATTGTTATTAGTTATGCTAGCCATCTTTTTTGGTTGAATATGATTGAATGATCTCTCATGTGTAGGTACCGAAGCAGAAGAAGTAGGACACCCTCAGTATCTCGCAGCCCTCGCTATCGTGGTCGCCGCTACAGCCGAAGCTTGAGCCGAAGCCGAAGCCCAGCTCGCAGTCGTTCCCCTGTTGAGCCATATAGATCTCGGGCTTCACCTCGCATTGAGAAGCGCAGGTCATCTTCCCGAAGTCGAAGCCACAGTCCATCACAATCTAGGTCTTCTGTTGAATCACAGTCTCCTCGAAGGGCAGATAAAGACAGATCTAGGTCATCCTCCCAAAGCCCAGATGGAAAGAAAGGCTTGGTCTCATACGGTGATGGTTCTCCATATTCAGACCAAAGATAATATGCGGGCCTCAGGGTTTTGTTAAAACTGTCACCTCATGAGCTGGAGGGTTTAATTTCTAATCTGCACCTGATTGGCTTGATTTTTATGCGATGTCATGTTTGAACGATATCTTCTAGAATAATGTACCTGTCCCTTTTAGGGTGCGGTTTGAGGTAGAGCTATTTGCTGGAGGCAGCTAGAGTTTGGGAACCTAGGTTATGTTGTAGTAATTACATGCTTGAGCTGGATTTCAAATTTTGGTTAGAGATTTACTAGTTCTGGTTGACAGTTCCCAACCAGAAAATATGCAATCTATTTCTTTGAGGTTAAATGATGTGAGATCGGTGGGTTGATGATTTAAACGTTACAACGACTAAACATTAAGCGACTAACGTTTTGAATATTCGTTGCCTCGTTGTCAGCTCGTGTGCGGCACTCAATCTCTTAAATTTCCGCTTAATAACGGAATTTACACCCAAATCGTGGCTGATGGCGTGAGTAAAATATCCCAAATATTTGCCTGACCGTTTGAAAAGTTGGGTTACAAGGCACCAAAAGGGCAGCAACAAACAAAGGCGCCTTCCGTAATTTTGAATTTTAAATTTGAGAGCTTGACCCATGTCTCGGTGATTTATTTTGTTACTTTGTTTTTTTTATGCCACCATCCTTGTAAATATTATTGACCGTTTATAGAAAACAAAAAAATTGAGAGTTTGATGGGCTTAACTTATGAACATCATTCAATATTGCCTGCAATATTTTTAATTTTTTAGTTTTGTGCCGAGCCGAACCATTGCAATTTGCAGCCCGGCCCCAGGCAAGAAGGAAAAGATTAAAGGAAGGGCAGTGGGATCATCGAGCGGAGCTAATACCGATGCCTCTTCCATAGGATTGAAACTATCTCCTTATGCCTGCGTCCCTGCATCCATCGTTGTTCAAAACTGGGACAAGCTCTCTGGAAACTGATCGGACGCATAAAATATAGAGAAGAAGATGTCTTCAGCTCATGTTATTGAAACCATCAATGAATGTATGAGCCTGGCCAAAGCAGATTCTCCTCAGGATCTGGAAAAGGCCCTCCAAACACTAGCTTCCATCACCAGGGTCAGTCCTCAAAACAGAGCCTTGCTTGCTCAAACGGATGGAGCTATCCATCTTTTGGCTTCCTTCACAAATGCTTCCTCCTCCATCATCCAAACCCTCTCCTTATTGATCCTCTTCAACCTCTCCTTGAACCCTGACTTGAAGCAATCTCTTGCCTATATGGAAATCATTAACCACCTCAACTCCCGCATCAGCTCACCAACTTCCCCTGACTCCTCCAAATTAGCCTCCTCTCTGATTTGCAGTCTAGCCATGCTTGACAAGAACAAGGCCAAATTCGGAGTTGCCGGCACGGTTCAACTGTTGGTTAAGGCTGTATCAAGCTCTCTTGATTATGATTCCCATCACTTTTTAAGCTCTCTAGCTGAGCTTGTTCACTACCATGGGAATTGCACTCTGGCTGTTCGTTCAGGGGCAATTCCTGTACTGCTTCGAGTGGTTCAGACCACTAGCAGCGAGGACTTAGCCGGAACCGCCCTTGCTGTTCTTGGTCTCCTTGCTAGGTTTGATGAAGGGCTTAGTGCTCTGAAGAGCACTGATCAGATAGTGATTTGGATGTTGCGTGTGTTGAAAGGAAGGTCCTTGTTGAGTAAGGAAGGTGCAACTGATATCCTGATTCGACTTTTTGATGACAGTGAAGAGTGTGTGAAAGAGGCTCTTATGTTGCCTGAGTTCTCCGCAGTCATGGCTGATCTTTCTGTGAGGGGTTCTGTTAGAGTTCGAGAAAAAGCTGATTTGCTCCTCAGAAAGATGGCTGACCTTAATTTAGCTTTTACTGTGGAAAGCAACACCCTCTACATCTAAACACAAGAAGCAGTGCTTGCTTTGAATTCTGCTTCATTCTTGTTTGAACCCATTTTTTGAGGAATGACATTCAAAATATCCAAGTTTATAATTGTTTTATGTTGGCTTCATGTATTATTATCATCTAGTATATCGTGTTACATGGACCAAAGGAGAGAGCCTGAGAAGGTATGGGCAGGATCGATGTTTCAAAGGAGCTAATTGAGCTGCTGCACAACAAATCATCGGAGTAGATGAAACAGGGCTACGTGCAACTGTGCAATAAGGAAATCAAAGGCTCCCCAGTTGGGACGACTACACTTCGTTTCAAACTGTTCCTAGCTAGTAGTCTCATACGTGTATCAGGTTTAGGACTAAAATGGTTTAAATGTTCTATTTGTTATGTTTTTATTTGTTGGTTGATCTACAATTCTTTCTTATTCTTATTATCTGCCTTTTCCCTTCTGTTACATGAAAAAAAATCAAACCTTTATCACTTGAGCTAGCTCAATGTAACAACTTGCTTGCTTATTTCTATTGTCAGCCCCCCCCCCCGGTCCTCTCTCACACATGCGCCTCTGTTTGTAATTAAGAATATTTGTCTTCATTACAGATGAGGATTATAGTACATCTGTGATAACCAAACTAAACATTGTGGTGTTTAAACAAAACGATGACCTGGATTCATCCAAGCGCTTGTGAGTAGCCTCAGTGCATGTATATAGAACTCTACACTAGAAACACTCCAGTGATGGAATCAGCAACACATCAGCAAGTTAAAAAAACCTATAAAAGAGAAGAAATCAAAATGTACAATGTCCGTGGGGGGTATAAACATAATTTTGTTGAATGAATAATGACAAGAGAGTCATGTCATGAGATGCCTCTTTGAAGTGAGTCACGTGTACCCCTGAAACTATGTCCCTCTGCATCTCTCTCATATCTCAACTCTCTGCTTTTGTATTAATTGCCCAAAGATATATATTTATATATATATATAGAGGAAGGCCAAGTGAAGAGAGGGAGCGTATCTCAGAATGGTGGGGGGAGGGTCTGTACTGTACAACGTAGACTCCTTTGGCTCTCAAACGTTTCTCAATGTCATCAATTTGCCTACTTGACCACCAAAGCTCTGCCTTATTGCCATTGGTTTTCTATAGTTGACATTCCTCATCCATTATAACCCCAACCAAAAAAGAAAAAAAAAACATATCACACAACATATTAACCTATGTCCTAATCACATATAACTCGGATATTACTGATTTGATTCACTCATTTCCTTCTTGTTTAATACTATTGCCCATGAGGTGGGACACCATCACATCAAATCCATGGTGGTGGAACCAGGACTTGAGAGTGGCAAAAAAAGAGTCTACATAAATGCTTTTCTCTTAAAATTATTCCCATTAATTAATATGAATAATTTCATCGCTTGCGTCACACAGTACTCACACAGTACATAATAGTGGGACACTGCAAAGTATCGTTGTGCCATCACAGCCATACGTCTTGCGAGATTTTCAATTCGCCCCCCACCCACACAGGAGGACCTTCCTCATCAGTGGGGTTATACTTAAGTGAGCAACCTATTGTACTTCAAAAGCAAGTGAGAGTGTTTTTTTTTTTTTTTTGATCAACTAAATGATCATTTTCTCGAGCACAGCAAAAGGCAATTAATTCCACTCGAAAAAAAGGGCAATTGATGGCACGTATTCCAAGTGTAAACCTACAGTCTAGGTTTCTAGGTTGGGTTGCTTTTTTTTTTTTTTTCGTGTGACCTGAATAGGTTGGGTTGCTTTTGCAATACCTATTTTTACTACGTTTTCTCCAACAGTCAAATATTCCACTAGCAGAAGGCCATAACTTGACATTCACCCACGATTACTTTGTGCCATCAGAAAGCAATCTTAATTTAATTAACCACTGAAACTGAACTTGGTGTCCTTGGAATATATGTCTGTGAGGGACGTGATCTTTTGAGTATAATAATCATACTACTATAAAACTAGAAGATCTCAATTCTTGAAAGATGCCCGACACACCGTCTCATTTGCTTTAAATAATGTCCACTTTTACACCATTTCCACATTACACCATCAACTCAAGCCTTACGCTCTTTCTCAAAATTCTCTACACACACATATACACACATGTCAAAGACATTCTCTCCACACACACACACACACACACACATGTCAAAGACATAATCTGCTGTCTTCTATATGATTCATAAGGCACGAATCTTTCCTTTTGCTTCTGTGATCAGTAGTCTGCGAGTCATGGGAATAGAAAAGGGTTTCTTTCCTATGCTACTAACCGGGATTCTCATTGCTCATTGCTCTGTTTACTAAATTGTGGTCGTTGCTGAAGAATATATCAAGCACAGATTGTTTAGAATCTACGCAAAGGTGTAGAGATTATTCAAAGAGATATGAAAAACCCAAAAACATATTATATGTAAGTTGCAAAGACTAAAGAAGCAAAAGGCGACGACATTTTGGAAGAGATGACAGAGAAAAGGCTTGATACGAAGATGGATTTGGGAGGCATCTAGTGTGAACGCTCCTTTGCTTCCGAGGTTGAAATTCTGAGCTGTTACTATTATATCTCAGAAACAGACAAAACTTAATCAAGCTTTTTATCTTACGTAGTCTTTCTACAGAATTCTCTTTCAGGGAAATGATTTTCTAATATTATTCTGTCACAGCTGGATTTTACCTCCACCAGGATAAAATAACGAATCCTTGTATGAACCCACAAAATAATTCAATTAAACACTATATATTTATAAAAAATTTGACAATAATATGACTCAACACTGTAATCGCCTTTTTCTTCGAGTTAACAATGTGCTGTGTCAAGAAGATATGCGGGTAAGAATGGGAAATGGAATAAACTAAATAGAAAAACTGGGATAGAAGGAAGGAATAAAAGCTGTTGAAAGGGGCATTGTGGACAACCAAAAAAAACATGGGCAATCAACAAGCTTTACTCTGTGCTTGCTGGTGTTTCTGGCATTCTGTGTGAAGAAGGAATTGACACAACCCAAAGCGAAGAGCGAAAGTCGTGGGAACGGGCAAGGGGACGTCAACAAGAAAAGGGAAAAGCCTAATGCTTTTTTGGGGTTTATTTCTCCATCAGGTTGGTGTAAAGATAGCTCCACCCACTTTATTTTCTCACCACTCATTATTAAATATATTTTCTTTGTTACAGATTCTCTTGTGTTATATATACATGTGCATGTATGTACATAAAGCTAAGTACTTGTAAGTTCATGCCGCCGAATGACCATTTTCAACTTATTTTACCCATTGATAATTTTTCAGTGATCAATCTGGCAAAATGTGCAATCCACCGGCAATTTATATTTTTAAATTTGGGCAATATTCTACTTGTCCTGGTTGAAGTGCTTTGCTTAGTCTTTACCCAATGTCCACAGCTTTAGATGCTTCAACCCCTTGATCTTCTGTTCTCCGTACATTGCGAAGTAAACACTCCCGTTCATTCATTTTCTACATTTTTGCGCTTAGTCTCTTGGGGATTCTGCTTATAAAAAGGGCTATGACTTTTTTTATTTTCCGGTCCCTCTTGTAACTATCTCCTTTTTTTAGTGCCTTTCGCTTTCTGTCAAATTTCTAGGAGGTTTCAACTAGGATTAGCTAGTTTAAGCAGGGTAGCCGATGCAGATTCATTGTTGTTATTCATTTTCAACCTCCCATTTGTTTATAAATAGAGATTGCTAATGTTCGTATTCTTCACTGCAGCCACTCATATTTAGCGCTGTGACGGTGGCCTGAGAGGATTAACTGTTTTGATACAAAAACATGAGTTACAACAGCAACTCTTTGAGTTCAGGTTAGTTCCTGTCCCATGGCATCTTCAGTGCTCTGCATATATGTAGATTTGTTACTGAAGAAAATATCTTAGTTTGTAGCGGCTAAATTACCTAGGATTTCTGGCATTTGTTATGTTAATTTTGTGCTGCAATGTTCAGGCAGTGGAACTGCTAGAAGGACTTTTGAGTTTGGAAGGACTCATGTGGTCAGGCCTAAAGCTAACCACCAGGCAACTATAGTTTGGCTACATGGCCTTGGTGACAACGGCTCAAGGTACGTGGCTATCATGAGTATATCTTTTCTAACAGTAGCAAGTATCGTTTCAGGTTTTACTCATCAGAGTGCGTGTGTGTGTGTTAGGGAATAGTTTTCTTCCCTTTTAGCTGGTTGACACATGGTATGAGAGACCAAATGTTGAAAATTCATTTTACTTGCAGCAACAAACCACCATTGATTTTCTCAATTAGTGTCCTTGTCAATGTGCATGGCTCAACGGCGAGGAGTTAATGATGTTTGGCATTTTAACTATTATTATGTCAAAAAGTTATTTCTTTTTTTATTGGCAAACTCAGTTTGAGTGGATGCCGTCTACTTTTGCCTGAGAATATGCCTTAGAGAGAATCATGGGTTTTTTTTTTGGGCTCCAAATAAAATGAATATGAATGTCAACATATTGTCTCCTTCTGGTTGAGGAGTTTGTTTTTATAATTTCAAGTGTTGGAGCTCCACACCCTTTTTCAGAAGATTCTTATCAATTAATTTACCTTTTCAGTTCAGGAAACCTCAGGTCTTATATTAATGTATAAACCAAATAATGGAACATGGGACCGCAACTTCACTACCTATGTTATTACCAAAAATATACGTTTTACCAGACAATGACATGCATTGTCTCATTGCTTAAGTAGTTAATTCTTGGTGACATAGGTTGGCTAGTGCATATATTCATGCAATATCATAGATTACATTTGGAAATATGTGGTCCCAAAACTTGGTAGGAGGTGATATACTTTTCATGGGTATCTGTTTAAAGAATATTTACAATAGTTACAACTATCTTCATCTTTCCTGACATAACTCTTGATTCTTAGATATTCCTAATATTTTTATATTTTAGCAAATCTGTGTGCCTAGTTGACATATTGAATATTAACCACTAGTGAATGAAAGTGATTCGCATTGTTTTGCAGTTGGTCCCAGCTCCTCGAAACTCTTCCTCTTCCAAATGTAAGAATAATCATGATCTTTTTTACATTTCCCATCGCCACTGTACATGCAGAACTTGCTTCAATTATTTAATATTAGGAAAGGAGTTGTTTTCTTGAAATGCATTTGTCATTCTTCTTCTTGAAATTTATATAACAGATCAAATGGATTTGCCCAACTGCCCCTACAAGGCCTGTAGCCATATTTGGCGGATTTCCCTGCAATGCTTGTAAGTTATGCTGCCCGAAAAGTCCATGTTGTTGACTTTGCAACGCTGCCTTTCTTTGACTGTAGAATTTGCTACGAAAAGTAATGTCATATGCCAATTCTTTGGTTTGTACTGTCTACTCTTTTGTTCATAATTGCAAAAGTCTAATTTGATGGAGTGATCTCTCCCAGGGTTTGATGTTGGAGATATTTCTGAAAATGCTTCAGATGACATAGAGGGTTTAAATGCTTCTGCAGCACACATTGCCAATCTTCTGTCAACAGAGCCTCCAAATAGTAGGTTTTCCATGTACCATGATCCCTTGAGAAACTATTGTATCTATCTGTGTTTTATGAAAGATGATGAATACTATTTCTTTTCCTCAGATTAGGTGATATACTGGATTATTTGCAATCACTATAGAAAGCTCCCCTTAGGGAAACGGATGATGCCAATAAGCATCGTTAAAATTTCCTTAGACTTTTGGCATGGTACTGGACTGATTGATCTATTGCTTTTGGTTATGTAGACTAATCAATCTATTGGAACAAATTTCCATAGAATTTCAAAAGAATAAAATATGCATTAATGATGGTAGCTAAGAGCCATGGATTTGCCATCATTTGAGGATCGCTCAAAGGAATTGATCAAAATTTTTAAATATATTGAAGTAGCGAACCACTTTATGCCTCTATTTTTTGCTGTATTTTCTCTCTAACAGTTTAATATCGGTTATATTGGCTATCTCATTAAGGAAAATCATTATATAATAAGGTTGCTTTAAGTTTCCTTTCATACGTCAGTGCATTGGGGGGGGGGGAAGGCTTTTTTACAACATCCGATATTATCTTTGACCAATGCCAGGTTGAACCATAAGCCATTGACTCTATATGAACTCGTCTTATTGTACACTTTGGTATTAGTAGAAAATTTCACTCTTCCATTTCATCCCTCATTCAGCTTCCAGCACGACATTAAATGAAAGAAAGCGCCGCCCAAGATGCCAAATTGAGACTTCTTGTGATATTCCGTAGTAGGCATATTCATTTAACCTGAGCTCTACTTATTAAATAAAGTAACTGAAATTGTGATTCGAGAATATTTTGAAGGCTGTTATCCAACCCTTTGAGTTTTGGCTTACTTATCATGAAGGGGAAAACACTCTTTCTTGAGGCATGTAGAGCAAATATTGACAATTGGATCGTGTACATGAGATTGTTATTTACAATTCCATGTTGCATATAATTTGACTTAAATGCTATTGCTGCTTTGACCGTACAGTCAGACTTGGTGTTGGGGGCTTCAGCATGGGCGCCGCAACTGCACTTTATTCAGCTACATGCCATGCTTTGGGGCGGTACAGAGATGGAAATACTTATCCTGTCAACTTAAGTGCAGTTGTTGCCTTAAGTGGCTGGCTTCCTTGTTCAAGGTTTGGTTTCTGTAATATGTCAACAGGCCAATACATAAAATACTTTCATTAAGGCACACCTACCAACACATTCCTTTTGTCTGGGAAGGTTAAGTAACTCAGAGGCTACTATTTATACAGGACCCTTAAAAATCAAATTGAAGGATCTCACGAAGCCTTAAGGCGTGCAGCAGCATTGCCCCTACTTCTCAGCCATGGTTTAGGTATTCATAGATTTGATCCATTGATTATACTTGCCAAATTTGAATTTATTGGGAGCTTTTCCTTGAATAGCATGGAAGCATAGTTACCTCATCTATCTTTCTCACCGAATTCCAATTGCTCAGGTAAGTTCAATTATTTATATAATTCAGGTGGTAAGGATAGGGTGGGGTATATATAGAAGTCAAGTGTTCAAATAATTAAATCCTTCTAATGTAACCAAAAAAGAATAGACTGCCTTTCCTGGTGCTTTCTTTGGATGTGTGTGCTGTGTCGTATATTCTAACTCGAAAACTGGTTAAGACTAATATGGGAAGAGAAAAACTGAGTTCTCACCAGCATAGATTTCCATGTTGGAATCTCACTGGTTTTTGCATGTTTGCATTCATTGAATTTTCTCGGTACCTTGTCAACACCCTTAGCATAGTTTTCAGATATCTTGTTTCTGTCCATTAAGGCTGCTCTGGTAAGCCAGCAAATAAATTAATGCCCTTAAGTAGGCTTTCTTTTTGTTGTTTCTGTCCATTCATATCTATGGCCATTTATCAAGAACTCAGATCATGGTCATGATTTGTCATGAGCAAACCATTGTTTTTGAGTGCCAGTTTCCTTGTGTTCTTTAATAAGCTTCTACTATCAAGTGCTAAATATATCTCAGTTCTTGATTATGGCCTTAGCATGATAATGGCTGAAAGTGTTGATTAAGGTATGTTGTGGTGAGAAGCGAAAGAAAGGTTGAGAGTATGCTATCTCTACATAAGAACATAACAGCTGATAATTGTAACCACTACGATCTCTACCTGCCTGATGTTATCCAAAAAGGTTTCATCTTGAAAGTTGATTTCTTTTTGCAGCTGATGATGTGGTTGCATTTAGGCAGGGAGAGCAATCTGCACAGACCTTGAGCTCAGCTGGATTCAGGAATCTTATATTTAGGAGCTATAATGGGTATTCTACTATGTTCTGCAAAGCCTATAATGTTTGTCCAGGAAAGCAGTCTAATGAACTCAAAACATTTTTTTTTGGGTGCAGACTGGGTCACTACACTGTCCCTGAAGAGACTGATGAGGTTTGCAGTTGGCTGACTGCAAATTTGGGACTTGAGGGGTTTCGGTTGAACTAGAAAAGCTCAATGAGGAAACTGACGTAGAAGCATCCGTTTTAGGCAATGGAAAGGCACTATAGAAATAGATAGTGGTGTGGGGGGTATACCTTACTTTCTGAATAAACTTTTCAAGGGTCTCTAGGTTTCTTGCTGGTGGGGAAGGACATGGATAATTCCTTCACATCCTGCAAATTTTGTTTATTTCGCTCAACATGTCCTATGACAGTGAATATTCAGGTTTCTGTCTTTTGGTCTGAATAAAGTCAAATATTGGTCATATTTCATTAGTTTGCGGTGCTAAGGCCTATGGACAATAAAAGGTTAAACTGTTAGTTGGGCTGGGCTGAGCTAAATTTCCTTTACTCTAAGTCCTAGCAGGCTGATGGAAACAGTTCAGTTGGGCTTGATGAGGAGTAAATTAGATTTCAAAACAACAAAAAGCTGTTATTGGTCTCTATTTCTTTTTTGGGTTTTTTTGAAGGAACTACTTTTGGTTTTGGAAAAATTAGTTAAAAGTACCTTTTTGAAAATCTTATTGATCATAACTCATGAGGACTTGATATGTCTTCATATGCAGAAAATAACGGTAATTTAAAGAATTTTATATACAAAATCTATCATACTCGAATTTAGTTCTTTATGATTAATAAATTTTTTGAACAAGTGTTCCCCTTTGGTTTGTTATTTTTGAGTGAGACTATCTCCTATTTTTAGGCCCACATGTAGTTGATGGTATTGGGCAATAATAATATTAAAGCACAGGTAAAGCCCATATTGTATAACATAACTTTTCTGTGGGCCAGGTAAAGCCCACGGGTAGTCCAATTTCGTTGACTGCGGATAACACAACAATTTCTCATAAAAACTCTTGCCTTTATCGAGGGTTGGGTAAAGCTGAAGGGTCCAACATCAAATTGCGATCAACCGAACCTAGTTAGAACAGCCGAATTTCCCGTGCCTCCGTTTCAGGATTCAGGCATGATTGAGGAAACAGTAGCTTTCGTAGCGAATGAGAAAAATAATTGAAGCATTTGTTTGAACGAAGCGAACAAAAGCAGTAAAAAGAGAAATTCCAAATGAAAGCTTTCGTGTGACAATGTGAAAAAGGGTCATTGATAGGGTCTGGTTCCACAAAACAGGCCACCTGGAACCAATTTTCATGATAAACCATTCGCCTGGTCAAGTTCATCCTACAGATTACGTGCCAAGCTGTTTACAAATTAGAAACAAGATGACAATGGAGTGATATTTACACTCATTAATAACTACATGCCCAAATCGAAAGCTTTAGATAGACCTTTCATCCTCATCGATTCAATTTTGGTTGGAGCAAGCTCAATTCAAATACACGCATATAGCAGTTGGCTTACAAGTCTGTCTTACAATTCTTTTTCTTTCTTTCTTTTCTTTTTTTTTCAAAATATCCTTTCTATTTCGCATCGGATGATAAACCCAAACCAACACATTGAGATCCATTCAGCTTTCGGGATCGTCCGTCACTTGCTTGTTATTCTCTGAATGTTCAAGACCATTGGCTTTCGAAATAATGCATGGGGTCAGTGGTGGGAAAGAAGGTACAGCTTTCAATATAAATTTCCTGCCACTTCTTAAGCCTCCTGAAGAGCCTGAACCAAGTTCACGTAGATGAGTGTGAGGAGGGGAAACTCGCTTCTGTTTGGGGGAACTTGTTTTCACAGACTTAATGGGAGTTGAAGCTTCCTTCAACATCTCAGGAGTTTCATCTTCTAGAATGTCATAAAGTCTGCTATCCGATTCAAGACACTGTAGAGATTTAGTTTCGCCAACTCTAGTCATTGGGGTGATTGGTGATCTACGCCACCGAAGGGAACCGCCGGATAGAACACGTGGAATATGCGTCTGATCCCTTGTTTTAGTTAAGAATGAAGCACTAGACTTCGACTGAGAATTAGAAATAGTGAGCTGGCCTACTTTGGCAGCTGAATTACATCTTGGTGGTGATGATTGATCCGTTATTTCCATGTTGTTGCTATCTTGTTGCCAATCATATGGGGCACTTCTTATCATCTCTGTGGCTGGAAGATATTTCTCAGAAGAAGCTCGTAAACTTGCAGCTTGCTTTCCTTGGCTGGATACAAATAAAATGACAAGAATGAGAGCCCAAAACGGGGCACATGCTGAAAACTTGTATTGAAGATTACGAATTTTACGTTACATAAGGATATATAGTGCAAGAGATCTTACTCTGAGTATTGCAAAGACGGTGTCAGAGGAGATAGGCAGTGCAGATCATACAACTCTCCAGGTACCAAATCCATCTTCTTTGCTTCCGTTTCCAGCTCACTGTGAAGAGTGCTATTTGATCCTTCTTCAGCTCTGTTTCTCTTTTCTTCACTCAAAACATGTTCAATCGCAACGTAATCTGAGATACAAGGACACGGACCCATTTTAACAAGCATTAGAAGTTGCATTTCTTAAAGATCTATCTCCCTCATGTTTTGGAATAAGAAGATTGACAAGTACATTTTTTGTTATATCCCATTAAACTTGGCAGTTAGATTAGGACTTTCTTCGCAATAAATTCACAACCTCCTAGAGTGCATTGCAGATAATAACAACCATAAAAAGGAGCCAAGCATTTATACATTCGTCAGCACGGATTCTAGGCTTTAGCTCAGTTAAGAATGAAATTACTTATCAGACAAAAATAGAATAAAATTTAGTGGAGCACTAAGAATTAACAACGAATACTTGTAATATAAAATCTCACCTTCTTTCCTGCCATAGACATTCTTACATCCCTCACATCGACATCCACTGGAGCATCCGACATTAGCCTTTTTCAAATGGAAAAAAGGTGCAAATAGCATATATTAGCCCTTTCCAAATAGAACAAAAAAGTGCAATTAGCGCGCACAGGAGAAAAAAGTGAACATTTTGAAGAATAACGAATATCACATGATAAACACAACCTGATAACATTCACAATATTTTTTCAGACACATTGACTTTTTGCAGTTGCAACCTCTTTTATGTCTTGCCGATGATGGTGTCGTTATATTGGTATCCTCCTGTAAGGGGCACATGAAATGAAATAATTTATCCTGAAAACTAAAGATTACAATAAGAGGAAAACTAGATGGCTTTTATACCATATTATTTGAAGGAAAATCAGTAACATGCTGCACAATCTTGGGGGCAAATGCAAGAGGGTTACGGGTTTCTATTTGCTGCCTTGTCTCAAGAACCAAATTTCCATGCTCTGGTCTATTGAAGCAGTCTTGACAAGCACAAGACTCAGCACAAAATAATCCGGCTGCAAAACAATCACAGTAACTGCAAACAAATAGATCAAAAAACATACATACTGCACATCCTAAGAAAGTGACAGAAGAAAATATAAGAATTAACTTACAGTTTTAAACATTTACTCTTCTTACAGTTGCACCTTTTACAACCGTCATCATCTGTGGGGTTCGATGTTCTCTTCCTGAAGAAAGATGCAGAATTTGGTGACCCCACCAAACTGAACAAAATATCATAAAGTTGAAAGGAAAAATAAAAGAACTAACTTTTTCTTTTTGGGGCTTGTTAGATTGGAATCCTCAAATTTTCCATCACATACAGAGTTTAATTTTCTCCCATCTTGGACATTTGCTGGATGCTCAACGTGTATCGACAAATTTGCAGGTCGTATAGAGCTCGGAGGCTCAGAGGGGAGGGAATCCGCAGTTATTGAAGCATTCCTTTCGTGCCTCTCACATTTATTGCCAACTGATGGTTGCTCGTCCATGTTTGATGAAATTAAGCCCCCCTTTAAGTCCTCATCATTGCGGCAGCTTAGTAAAGTAACTGACTTCCCGCCTTGTAAACCTGAACCACCCTCTGCTAGTCTCATGCCTGTAAATGCAGTACGGCCATGGGGCATAGCATTTACAATGCTATTTAAGTGCAAGCCAATACCTGATGGCTTGGAACCTTTCACAGGGAAGCTTCCACTACACTCTGGAGAAAATGCGGTAGTGCCAGGTTTGGACTGCCTGACCATTTTCTTTTCACCTGAAGTGTCATTTAGTGCAACATGAGAAGCTTCTAGATCTTTTGAATCTGAGGAGTTCGGTGATGGTATTAAATCTCTCGGAACATGGGCTTGAAGCGGGGAGCTGTTCGAATTTCCAAAAGCACTTGATGCAACCTCCTCAAACTGAAGGCAACGTCTACGCAGGCCTCGGTGCATTTGGCTGGCCTACATTGATTATATTTAGTCAATACTTAATATAGTGCACAAGAACAATCTTAATGGATTCAATAATAAACAACATAAATGCCTGAAAAACATGCTGCTATCTATTTTCCTGCAGAAATTTAATTAAATATTGGCCATTCAACAAGCGGATAATGCCACACTTGTTGTCATCGTACCTAATTTAAACCTTTAACAAGAAAACTATGAGTTAAACAATAACGCAAGATGATTCCATAAATTAAGGTCCCATTTCCTTAACCGAAGAGATCCACACAACCATGATGTGATACCTAATTTGGTCTAGTAAAGTTTGAAATCCTCTATGATGGACTGTGAAATGACATTTCCTATTTGTATATGATTTCTTCTAATTTTCTTTTTTGAAAAATTCTGGGATGTTTCGTGCCAGGCCAAATAACAACTAATAAAAATGCCACAGTCAACAAAGCAGATTATGGTTCTCTTGATTGAGATTGACATGAACAAATCTAAAAGGACGTGGGAAAACAGAATATTCAACAAGAAATAACAAATTCAGATCACAGGAATGAATAGCCTTAAACATAAAACAAAGTTGGATAAAATTCAAGTTACTCTTAGGGGCTACATGGACAAATTGAAAAGACCAAAATATATAAAGGCAAACTCCACAAAAACTAAGTCTGATGATCCATACCTCGGTGCTGTCGTGTGACATGTTCTGCAAACTTACATAAGAGGTTGTTCCCATCTCTCCGCCATCTTCGCATTCTTTTACATCCAGCAAAGGCTCAAGCATACAACGATCCTGCATTTCATTTCCTGTGCACTGAAGCTCAAAATTTAGCAAATCAATAAATAGCGAAAAAAGGATGACAGTCATATATTACTGACTGTCTAAGTACTACGCCAATGTAAACGGCAGCATTGGATCGTTACATGCACAGGTGAATCATCAGAACGTTGCTTTTCAGAAACATGGTCAGCAGACAATATAGGCTCTAACTTTGCACATTCTTGAGAAGGCAATTCAACAGCTTTCTCCCCTTCTACTTTCCTTGCTTCATTAGCTAGTCTTGGCTTTTCTTGATAGATGGCTACAGATTCCTCTACCAGAAGCAAAGATTCGTTCATCTTTTCATCAGGATCATTTTTTTCGTCAACTTTTGATGTGGCTTTCTTTGAGTTAGTTAAGTCAATTAGTGATGATCCGGCATTCTCATTGGATTGTCTCACGTCGGAGTCGACTGAATGCTCCGAAGAAGTATGATCAATATCTGAAGGATCAGCTAAATATTCATCTACAGATTCTACACACAGCAAAGAGCTGCAGCGTTGAGTATTTGAATAATTCTTGCTATGAGTTTTAAATCCCGGTGATAAAGAAGTAGATTTGTCAGAATCAACAGGATTATCAGCAAGGCTCTTTCCTCCATTGACACTTTGAGAAATTTCTATGGTGGCGGATTGAGAGCATTGAGGCCTGATATTGACAAAGTTCGTCAGCAAACAACCAGCGCAGAAGCATAGGCAAAAGAAAGTGTGTTACAATTAAGTCAGTATACCTCTCCAAGAACTTGGATCCACGATGGAGATTAATACGTGGAGATGTGAAGACGACAGGGGGGGAATTTAGTCCTAGGAAATCTTGGGCCACACGAGAAGCCTTGACAGACTTTATTGGAGATAAATTGTTTACAAATCTGAAAAAAGGGGACTCCTGGAATATAAAATACTGAACACATGAGACATCCGCTATCCATCATTTTGAAGCAAGAATGGTCTTAACAAGCAATTAGTTAACTAAGTGAAGCACTAGAAGTCTCTAGACAGATGGATTAACCAGTGCAGCTACAAATGTTAATGTCCGGTTGTCTGTGGCTTAGCAAGCATATGCACAGCATTCAGTGCTAACTAGGATGACTAACTAGTGTTCAGCACTTAAATCCATACCAATCAACCGACAATTTAACAGTAATGGAAAGAATATAAATGATTACATCTAAATGTGGAAAAAGGAAATCGTAAAGCGATCTAACGGTGCAAAAACAAGCAACTATAACATGGTCCAAAAATAGAGAAGTCAAGTGCAAGAGGTGTATGGCAAGTGAAGGATGAGAAGGTTAACTTACTTGAACAGGAGGAGATTCAGAAGAAGCAGCAGCAGCAGCAGCAGCATCGGCAGTGGCGATGGAAATGGGGGTTTTCTTCGTAACATCAGGAGAATCCATGACCATCAGGATCCCTTGTCAACCCTAGACTCAGCTTTCTGCATCTTTTTGCACTTGTGCCTTCCAGAGATTGAAACTGACGGAAAATGCCAATATTTTTTTTTTTTCAGTTCATTTTTAGTTTTCCCATTTCGGTAAAGAGCGTGCGAGAGCCGAAAGTTCAAGGGCGGGGTTTGAATTGCGAGCGGGAAGCAGAGTTACTGGCCTTCTTCTTCTTTCATTTGGGCCGAACCTTCTCCACCTCGATCTGGCTTCCTCAATCTAATGGGCCTTTCATGTGATGAATGGGGGCAATTATGGGCCCATTAGATTTTAAGATACTCAAGATTGAGGCTAGGTGGAAAGGGCCGGCCCAAATTTAGAGGTAGCAGTATAAACATGAATCTTCATTAGATTG
>QFDD01000846.1:0-26377 GCA_006871305.1 Vachellia collinsii
CTTAACATGTAAAATAATTATTCTGATGAATTTTAGGTAATTTATTTATTTTTCTCAAATTTCCTTAAAATACTTTTGGCCTAAAAATTTATTTATCCTAGTCCAAAAATTTTGTAATTGGCTTCCCAAATTCTCAATCACTTTTCATAATATATTGATCAAATTTCGGGATATTACAAAATTCGAACCCAATCTATACCCATTTTGTAATCTAGCTAATCCACCGCTAAACGAAGTACCCTTGGCTGGTTTTTCTTTTGTAGGATTTTGGGTGTAATTGAAATATCATTCTTCTCTCTTCTCTTTCCTACGTGAACCAGATCATGGTGGAGGACTCCGATTATAACACACAGCAAAATCATCAAGCAAGAGAATGGAGAGAAAGAAGCTGGGAATACTGAGAGATCAGAGAAAAGCAAAGAAAACAACCAACAGGGGGGGAAAAGCCTTCTGTTCAAATGTTTATCGCAATATCTTTCTCCACGTTATATAACAGGTCCCACCGAAGGGAGATTTTTGAACTAAAGAGAAAATCACACTTAATACCCCATAAAATCTAATATTGTGTTTTGACTCCAAAAGGTTAATGAGTTTGGGTCCAACTAAAGAAAGGTGAACTAACCCATTTTCTAATACTTTTGATCAAAGATAGTATGTATTTCCAAGAGAGACAATGAACCAATGATTTCATGCTTTAGGGTTTTCTTGGATATAATTATTGAAGGGGTTTGACAATGAAAACAAAAAGCTTTTGGCTGGGGACATCAAAGTTTAAAGCCTTGCAACTCATGTTTGCATTGGTGTTGAAAATTTATGTTCATATAAATTAAAACAAAACTCTTTTTATATATTTATCTAGTAAATTGTAAATCATATTAAAAAAGTAGTTTATACTGCTAATCCAAATATACACTGAAAATCAATGCGGTGACTTTATGTAAGGCAAATGGGAGTTTCTAAATCTCCCAAAAGTCATAAGGCAAAGATATATATATATATATATAATCAAGACTCGAAGTTTCGGTGTTTCATTGATGGCCCCCAATATTGTGGGGTCATATCTGAATTCTGAAACTAGAGAACGTCATACACGTGCGCACGCACTTACCTTATAGTTTATATATCATAAAAAACTTATTGGTTGACAAAAAAGAGAGAGACTTACGTACTTTCGGAATGTCATTCATACTCATTTCAATAAAAAATATTTCATATATCTTTATTGTGTGTCACACAAATAAATATTATAATGGATTATAGAAAAAGAGAAATAATCTCGAGAAATTTATAGGATATGATGTTTACAAGAAAGTTATTGAAATGTTTTCATCGTAGAGAGTATGGATGATGAATATTTACATATTCCTAGAATGTCACATAATCCATGCTTTCTTTAATTAAAATATTTCGACTATCTTTTGTTTTGGGTCCTAAAAATATATATTATATGGGCTATGGCAAAAGAGAAATAAGTAAAAGAAATTTATGGAATATGAGATCCATAAAAAAAGATAATTTGAACATTTATATTGGAGAGAGTATAGATAACATGATACTTCTAAAAAATGTAAGTCTATCTCGGCAAAAAAAATAATAAAAAGGTATTCCCTTCGGTCCTATATATTAGTTGTTCTCTCTCGTAGCTTTGATACTATATATAAGTAACAATTTTCTTTTGTTTAAACATTTAATGCACTTGTTTATTTTTACCTCAAATTAATTGAATGTCTATCTCATTTTTTTTAATCACACAGTCCATCTTTTTCCTCAATCATCATCTTCATAAAATAAAAGTATGTTCAGAAAAAAATAAATCTTTTATAGATTAATTACTTTTAATTAATTTTAATCGTTAATTTATTTTACTATCGTAGTTAGTTTGTTCCTATCTTACTGTCTCTCCCCCTCCGTTTTTTCATCTCCCCAGCCCCACCGGGGGGGGGGGGCGGTTTATCTGTGCAACTCCCCCCCGGTCATTGCTTCATTTGTGACGTGGAAGTGAATGTTATTAAATATTATTGCCACATAGGATAAGTTATAATTGACAATCTACAATCAGCAAAGCCATCAATGAAATATAAAAACCTAATTTTCTTGACAAAAGGGTTCACAAAAACCATCCGCACAGCCAAAAGGCTTGTAATGCAATGTAAAGCAGCTTCACTAAAGAACCATGTCACTCACAGATCAAATAAACGCTAATTCAAAATTTGTTATGTTGGCTTATAAAATAAACTATTCTTAAACACAGCACAAGAGCTGCTGTCCCTTCAAGACAATCAACAATCTAATATAAGCTAAATTGTCCAAAACAAGATGTAGTCAAATTTAAGCAGTTGCCTCATGTTGAGCAGCCAGCCTCTTTCTGGCCTCCTCAATAATGGATAGCTTGATACCACGGCCCTTGGGAAGAGAAACCCATGGTTTTGTACCTTTGCCGATCGTGAAGACATTTCCCATACGGGTAGCAAACTCGTGACCAGTTGCGTCCTGGACGTGGATGATCTCAAAACTTCCCTTACGCTTCTCCCTGTTCTTGATAACACCAACACGGCCTCTGTTCCTTCGTCCAGTCACCATGACCACATTACCGACATCAAACTTGTTGAAGTCAGCGATCTTGTTAGTTTCCAAGTCCAGTTTGATTGTGTCGTTTGCCCTTATCAATGGATCGGGATAGCGGATGGTGCGCCCATTATAGGTGTTGAGATAGGGGATGCCCTTCTGCCCAAATTGCACAGATCTAACCTTGCAAAGCTTGAACTGCATTTAGCAAAATCTCATTATCATATCACTTCCAAGGGAAAAATATAATGTGCGCAGATCTTGTGGAGCTCAGTGATGACAATATAATATGAGCATTATTGCATGTTGATCTAGCAGTGAGGGGTGGAAGATATGTTTAGTTAATTACTGTATTTTTTATTCCCCAATAACCACGTCTAACCCTAAGTGTTTTTTCTGATATGAGCTTACACACACATGTCCCACACCCACATATGTTTTGTGTCTGGTGCATTCCAGAAAGTGACACTTTCAAGTTTAACAATCCTTTATCCAAATACGTACAAGTTGGCTCTCAATTATGTGTACTCTCCCCTCCCTCACAATATCCCCTCCCAATATGCCAAATGACGTTACTAATACTATGTATTATTAAATATTTTGCCTATTCATTCATAACACACACATACATACGGCAAAATATTTAAGCGAAAACAAATTTCATGACAACAGAATAGAGAAGCTTCATCTCGAGTCTAGAGAGGTTGGTAACTTCAAAACGTGGGGAGATTTGGCAGAATATAGGACCTGTTCATGACAGTGTTATAAAAGCATATTTGCCCGAGTTTAAATAAAATTTATCTCACATCCCTCTCTTATAGGCCATAAATCAAGCTGGGAATGTAACTTTTTTATATTCTTTTTGTTACCATCAAAACATGGGCACTAATATTGTTGATTGGGACGATTAGATTAAAGTGTAAATTGGCCTCAACAGTTTTTGCTCAAGAGCAATGTTGGCTAATAAGTTTTTCATGATTAATGTCAAATCAAAAGTTTCAAAATATAATGTAGCAATTTTCCCCATTACGTTAAAAAGCTAACATTAATTATTTAAAAGATTGACTCTGACCGTTAATATTTTTAACAGTAAGGAATAATATTGCTTCCTTATAACCTTTAGAGCAATCTTGAACACAATAAAACTTTCGAGACAACATTGCTCATGAGTAAAAACTTCTAAGTTAAATTTACATGTCAATCGTTACAACATTGATGATAGAAGATCTTCTAATGGTTATTGTGTGCTTTTTGTTTCCTAATCTAATTTCTTGGAGTTTTGTAAAGCAACCTAACGTGGCAAGATCTTCTACTGAAATAAATTACAAAGCTCTTGTGCTACTGCAACCTGTGACTTAATCTGGTTACAAACCTTATGGGGACAACTTGGATTCCTTACTTCCCAAACCACCAACTTTATGTTGTGTGACAATATTGGTACTTCATATCTGCTGGCTGCTAATCCTGTGATGTATTCTGAGACAAACACGGTGAGTTAGATTATCACTTTGATAGAAAAAGGGTAGCTTTTAAAACCCCACAAATTGCTATAGGGCCTTGCAAGGACCTGGTAACAAACCTTATTGTAACCTGCTATGTGGTTCGACTTGTTGGGGTGATTCAATGACTTAAGTTTAGGAGTGGGTCTCACGTAAAAAAAGAGACGAATGTTTGGATTTGTTTAACAAAAATGCTAAAATTGCTCATTTTTCAAAAGATTTTGTATACTTTTACACCTTTTAAAACTCAATCATGCTAAGTGTTCTTGGTAAAATATATTTGTTACTAAAATTACACATTAACCCTTTATCATATTCTATTATCATTAAAGGTCTCTCTACCTCTTTTCCTTTTACGCTAGTGAAGATCATCAAAACAAAATGATTGTTAATTAAGCTTCATAGACTATATTCTAACTATATCAACAAACTAAATTTAGATTTTCCATCCGATTCAGATTGTTGAAACTTATAGTCACACATTTTTAGGATAAAAAAAAATATTAGGGAGACATTCTAAATCAATATTAGGAGGAGATCAAGATATGAATAGGAATATTTTCTCCCAAAAATCAATTTGTTGTAAGGGTAAAGAGTATTTTGACACTCCCATAACATGATATCAGAGTTGTTCACTGATAAATGGGTTTTCTTTCAGACAATGGAAAAAGAAAAATTTTGTTGGGGGGGGGGGCTTAAGCCAGTGAAGATCATCAAAACAAAATTATTGTTAATTAAGCTTCGAAAACTATATTCTAATTATATCAACAAACTAAATTTAGATTTTCCATCCGATTCATATTGTTGAAACTTATAGTCCCACATTTTCAGGGTAAAAAAAAAAATATTAGGGAGACATTCTAAATCAATATTAGGAGGAGATCAAGATATGAATAAGAATATTTTCTCTCAAAAATCAATTTGTTGCAAGGGTAAAGAGTATTTTGACACTCCCATAACATGATATCAGAGTTATTCACGAATAAATGGAGATTCTTTCAGACAATTGAAAAGGGAAAAAAATCAAAGACACTATCACCTTCAATCCTAAATATAAGATCTAATTTGTAATGTAATATAATTTGCACTACAAACTAAATTTTATATTTATGGCTAGAAAGAGTATAAAATATAATATATAAATATCTCAATGAGTTCAAAGTTCAAGTGAGTTGGGTTGTGAGGGCTTACCAAAGTCAAGACATGCTTTTATATTTAAAAAGCACTTATGAAAGTACTTACAAATAGCCTATTAACCAGATTCTCATATTAGCAACGAAATTTGAACTCACAATTTTGTAATTTTGAGCTAACTTTTTACCCACTTGATCAACCTTTAATGACAACTTTCTCTCACCTACACATGCACATACCAAAACTTGTTGATTTGAACCAGGTGTAATAATTAAGCTCTTCAATTACATCCTAATAATAAGCTTCTCAAACATCATCCCCGTCTGCCAATATGTGGCTCTGCCAATTTTGTAGAGCCACAATATTGGAAGACTGTGATGAGATTGGGAAACATCTTCCCAATAACATTGGACTAAGAATTTGATTGTTAACATATAATTACCTTGTCTTGTGAGAAACCAGGACTAGCTATTAGTGGCTTTATATATAGAGACCATCACAGTATATCACTCCTTCATTTCACTAAGGGATCGAATCCCGTGTTTTTTAGCACCACAAAAATTCAAAAACAAATAATTAAAGTAGTGCTAAATATTATTGAATTACTTTCTATAGATTCGATTCTCCACCACTATGAATTTTTAGTTCATGACTTGTTGTCACAAATATGAAAGAAGCATATAGTTGACTTTTGGGCAAAATATATAGGCCTTGAAAGAAAGAAAGCTTAAGGTGTAAATCTACTTTATAAGTTTTCACTCAGGAATAATATTGTCCCAAAAGTTTTTTTGGATTTAAGATTGTCCCGAAAGTGTTAAGTTAGAGCAATGTTGCCCGTTATGGTTAAAAGGTTGACGTTCAACATCAATTTTTGATGGTTAATGTTATTTTTTTAATGAAATAAGGCAACATTACTACATTTTAAAATTTTTATGATGATATTGAACCCAAAAAAGTTTACAAGGCTGCACCACTCCTTAACGAAAACTTTTGAGATAAATTTACACCTTAATATAAGAAAGAATATGTAGATGTTTAACACATCTCACTCAATATAGTCTATTTTATTCATATTTCAAACTTGGGTTGAGGTGTAAATTTGCCTGAAAATTTTTGCTCAGGAGCAATCTTACTGTGGAAGTTTTCTTATGAGCAATATTATTTAAAAGTTTTAAAATGGAGCAATGTTGTTCATCCCATTAGAAAATTAGCGTTGACTATTAAAAAATTAATATTAACCGGGAACATTTTTAATGGTAAAAGATGACATTGCTTCATTTTGAAATTACTAGGGAACATTATTTCTAAAATAACTCCCAAGGCAAATTTACACCTTAATCCTTCAAACTTTACATGCTGTTTTTAAATAACAAAAAAAAAGTAAAAAATTGAATCATACACATATATATCACATGTTAATAATTAAGAAGAAAGCTTCACTTTTTCATTTTCAAACACTTATTCCATTTGAGCAAGTTGGCTCTATATGTTACATTGCATTGTCCTTCAAGTAAAGCCAAAGGTTAAAGATAGGGATGAATATAGGGTTAATTCTAGCGAGCATAAATGCTTAGAAATCGCACTAAACGATTTACAAAGTAATCTCTGTATGTTTATGCATGTTTATGCTTATCTCAAACTCAAATTGTGTGAATTGATGCTGTCTGAATATCAGGAATTATTAATCAAATAAATTATTATTCACTTAAAAAACTAATTGATCAAATTAAATATTGGCTAAAAAATCATCCCTTTAGTGCAATTCAAAGTAACTCACCTGAGTACGTGATCACTCCAAGTGGCACTCATAGTGCTTACTCGTTGGTTGTCTTTATGTGTATCAAAATATGGAAAAAAAAATGTAGCCAAAAAGGAAAGATGCATATATGTTGTATTCTTTGCAGCTGGCAATCAATTAATGACTGAGACTATCTACATTTCATGCTTTTCCTTTATTATCCAAATAATTTAATTAATCCAATAAAAAGACGAGTATATTTTTTGTGGAAAAAATTAATTCGGAACTCCTTATAGTTTTCATTTAATTTTTAATCCAATCCCCATATTTTTTTCCCCTTATGCTAGAGCCAACTCCATTAGTAACAGTTTTCTTACTGATTAACTCTACTATTGCCTTTTGTTTTTTTTTACTGTTCCGCCACTTATTTCTTTTTAATAATTCCCCTACCATAAAAATGATGAAATATTTTCCTGATAAATCTTACAAATAAAAAGTCGTTTTAGAATACATTTTTCAAGATTTTTTTTCCCCTTGAAATAATTCATTTTTACCGCATAACAAATCAAACCAACTATCTTTATTCGTTCTTGCATTTACTAATAAGGAATTCATTGAAAGTCAACTCATTGATTAAATATATTCTTTCGACAAAAAAAAAATTATTCTATTGTGATAAACTTTTATATTTATGACAAAGACTTATCACGAAATAACACATTCAGATTATAAGCATAATCGAATCTGAAAAGGGAATAGTCAAGATTTGCAGAATTTTGTGTTTCTAACATTACTGTGTGCTGCTGCAAAACATGAGATAGTCTCTATATAAACCCATTGGTAGTCTTCGTTTCTCACAAGTCACAAAGCAACGAGAGATTTGAACAATGGAATTGGTCGAAGCTTCTGTGTTTCATCAATGGCTCCTCTATTGTGGCCCATGGCCTCAGTTAGTGGGGTCATCAATGAAACTAGAGAAGCTTTCGTAAGCATGAAGATCGTAGTTCTGGGTCAGATCATCAACACGTATTGATATGTGTGTGTGTGTGTCTCTCTCTCTCTCTCTCTGTTGGTTATACCTAGTCCATGCTTGGTGAATGAGGGTCCAAGCCGGATGCAAGTGAGGCTACAGAGAAAGAAATATATAAACCGATAAATGTTGATTCAGTTGATAAAGAATTGGCTTATAATCCACAAGGCCGTGAGTTGAAATTTCATTGCCAATGTGAGGACTCTTTTGATGGACGATCTGTATGCACCCATGTAAAAGCTTTTTGAGCCTAGAGATATGTCATGACCCTGATGAGCCTGGAACCCAACTCACATGAGCTTTTTTGTATAAAAAAACAAAGATAGAGTTAAAGGGAGTGTCACCTTTATGGTTTAAAAGTTATTAAATTCTAGTAACGGCACATGTTCAGTAAATGAGTTGAGGGAGTCAGTTTTTCATAAGTCTGAATGATAACACTTGAAGAGCTCTCTCCCATCTGACTCGCACATTTCTCCACTCTTTTGTTTGTTCCTCATATGTTGTATTTGCTGTGTATGATAATTGGAGTTAATTATGTGATTCGGATTCATGTGGGCATATTAGATAGCTATCGGATATCTCAAGTACGACTCAAAATCCTTCATTCTTTGTTAATTTATCTTTTGCAAATGTTGTGCACGAAAGAAATTTCACCTCTATCTATATATTGAATTTTAAGTTTTCTTTCTCTCTCGGGATCTTGAGTTTTATTAACTGATGTTGAAACGGCTTCCCTCTTTGTTTATCTCTTTCACGATTCGGTTGAACCGGTTGAAGAGAAACCAATTCCAATATTCTTTTCTATCTTTCTTTCTTTGTTTTTGGTGTCATGTGTTGCTTGGAGCTCAATTGGGAGGTTTCAGTTATTGAAAAGAAAAATGTTTCAACTAGTCACTTAACCGTAGATGATGTTTTTCTGAACTAACTTGTTGTATTCTAAGTTAAATGGTTTCCAGCATCTCCTCTTGATCCTTTTACCAAGTATCCAAGGAACCAATTAGTTCAGGTTGAGGATTTACGACCAAAATGCCTCTCCTTATGGGTCTTTTATAACACGGTGAAATTTGAATCTAGTCTATACCCACTTTGTAATCTAGTTAGTCCCGCTAAACCAAGTACCATTGGGTGGTTTTTCTTCTTGTTTTTGTCTTTTTTTTAGGATTTTGGGTGTACTTGAAATATCATTCTTCTCTCTCTTGGTTCCCATGTGAATCCGATCATGGTGGAGGACTCCGATTATAACACACAGCAAAATCATCAAGAGAATGGAGAGAAAGAAGTTGGGAATATCTGCAGGAAGAGAGATCAGAGAAAAGCAAAGAAAGCAACCAACAGAGAAAAAAAAAAAAAAACGGGCCTTTTGTTAACATATTTATCGCGATATCTTTCTCCACGCTATATAACAGGTCCCACCAAAGGGAACTTTTTGGACTAAAGAGAAAATCACACTTAATTACCACATAAAGTCTAATATTGTGTTTTGACTCCAAAAGGTTAATGGGTCTGTGCCTGATCCATCAAAGGTGAAATGACCCATTTTTTAAGAGAGACAGGTTTAAGTTGTTTTAGGGTTTTATTGGATGTAATTATTGAAGGGGTTTCATGATGAAAACAAAAAGCTTTTGGCTGCGGCCATCAAAGTTTAAGGCTCTATTCGTATTAATGTTGAAAAATTACATTTATGCAAGTCGAGATAAAATTTATTTTATATATTTACCACTTAAACCGTAAATCAAGTTGAAAAAGTAAATTATATTGCTAATCAAAATAGATATTAAAAGTCACCGCGGTGACTTTATATAAGGCAAATAGGAGTTTCCAAATCTCCCAAAAGTCATAAGGCAAAGAGACACACACATATCATCAAAACTCGAAGGGTATGTTTGAATTAGCTTTCAAAAAATAACTTCTGTTTTGATTTGCATAAAAGTTATTTTAGAGAACAGATTTTGGAGAATAGCTTCTGAAAAAGTTGGAAATAATGACTTTTTGGAAAAACATTATTTCCACCTCCAAACCATGGTTTTAAAGTTTATAAACTATTATGAAGAATTTAAGAATGTTTGTGTGACTCACACCACTACAAAAAAAAAAAATCACTTTCAGCAACAATTTTCAATGGCAACAAAAAAAATCGCTGCTAAAGGGACCTTTCACCGGTGACATTTCAATTATCATTGAAGGTGACTTTCAGTGGCAACAATTTTCTATCGCTGCTTAAGGTCATATTTCAGCAGCGACTTTTTTCAATCGTCACTGAAGGCAAGAAATTTATTTTAAAATTTAAATTATTTAAAATTTATTTATTTGTAAATTTTTTTATTAAAAATAATATTTTACCTAAAAATATTATTTTTAAAAAATAAAAATTATGAAATTAATAATTATATAAGTGTAAAAAATATTAGTATATTAAAATAATATATTATTCAATCTATAATATCCTATATATAAAATAAAATACAAATATAAAAACTAATAACACATGCATTTAAATTATCATCCAATTTACTTTTAGTTTCTAATAATATTAGATATTGTATAATTTATTCTAAATAATATATACATAAATGTGTGTGTAAATGTCTATAATTTATTATGTAGTAAAATATTATATATATATATATATTTAAATATGCATTTAAAGTATATAAAGTCATTGCAGCTTATCTGGCAAAGGCTCACGCGTGCGGCCAAGGGGTTGGAGGTTCGATTCCTGGAGAAGGCAAACCTTTAGATTTATCATGTGGCAACATGTGGTGTAAGTGAGATGGCATATATATGGAGACACGTGATGTGCAGGGAATGGTAGTGATATGGCAGTATTCGGTGACGTGGCACCGGCCGGTGATAATGTGGCAGTTGCCAAAGTAAATTTTTATTTTTTTAATAATTTAAAAATACTTTCAGTGGCGACTTATTTTTATCGCCGCCGGTACCTTCAGTGACTATCCTTTCAATGGTGACTCTTTGGCGACAACTTAATTTTTTTGTAGTGCACAAAATCATGGTATTAAGAGTTAAAAGTTATTCTACATTTTTTCTGGATGGAACAATTTCATTCCAAATGATTGAAATCAGAATGAAACGGCTAGGAAGAAGTGAACAACCTAAGGGTATGTTAGGTCGGAGGGAAGGGGAGGGAAGTCAATTCACTAACATGATATTGAAGCCCAAGATGCTTCCTTGGTGCCCTTTGATAGTGCGACTAGAGAAGAGAATGTAACATTTTTAATAGAGAATAGGATTTGGATTGGCTGTAAAATATCATAACAGTTTGGGTCAATGCAACTTTAAAAATTATGGAGTGAAGCATGTTCATTGATCCAATAGTGCCGAAAATTCTGCTGTCTCCTGTCAAGTTCCTATGGTATGCAAAATATAAATCACTTGTCAAATAATTAATACGTATTTTCAATCTTACCAACTAATACTCATTTAATTACATTTTAATTAAGAGTGAAAGTGAAAAAATATTCAAGTAACCTATATTGTACATGGATAGAATATATCAAGAGTTAATAATCTAACAAAACAAAAGTTAATCACGGTTAATTTGCAGGGGAGAGCCTAAAACTTGTAGAGCACATACATGCGTTTTCAAGAACGCTTGCTAATCTACAATCTGCAAAGCCATTAATGAAATATAAAACCCTGATTTTCTTGACAAAAGAGTTCACAAAAACCATCCGCACAGCCAAAAGCCTTGTAACGCAATATAAAACAGCTTCAATAAAAAACCAAGTCACTCACAGACCAAATAAAGGCTAATTAAAAATTTGTTTTGTTGGCTTATAACTATTCTTAAACACACAGCACAAGAGCTGTCCCTTCAATACAATCAACAATCTAATATAAGCTAAATTGCCCAAAACAAGAGGTAGTCAAATTTAAGCAGTTGCCTCATGTTGAGCGGTCAGCCTCTTTCTGGCCTCCTCAATAATGGATAGCTTGATACCACGGCCCTTGGGAAGAGAAACCCATGGTTTTGTACCTTTGCCGATCGTGAAGACATTTCCCATACGGGTAGCAAACGGTGACCATTTGCGCCCATGACCACATTACCGACATCAAACTTGATGAAGTCAGTGATCTTGTTAGTTTCCAAGTCCAGTTTGATAGTGTCGTTTGCCCTGATCAATGGATCAGGATAACGGATGTGCAACCATCATAGGTGTTGAGATAGGGGATGCCCTTCTGCCCAAATTGCACAGATCTAACATTACAAAGCTTGAACTGCATTAAGCAAAATCTCAGTATCATATCACTTCCAAGGGAAAAACCCAACAGAACTTGAGTGAAAAGATGAGTGAAAGACAAAAAGTTTAAAAATCACTTCCGGCTAGCAGTACCACATTGTTTCAAGAATGTTGAGAGAGAAACATCCGAAACAAATGCATAAACAACCCAGGTAAGAAGTACAAAATTTGATCGAGCAGTGAGGGGTGGATGATATGTTTAGTTAATTAGTGTATGTTTTATTCCCCAATAACCACTTCTAACCCCAAGTGTTTGTTCTGATATGAGCTTACACCCACATATGTTTTTTGTCTGGAGCATTCCAGAAAGTGACACTTTAACAATCCTTTATCCAAATACGTACAAGTTGGCTTTCAATTATGTGCACGTCTTCCCTCCCTCAAAATATCCTCTTCCAATATGCCTAATGTCGTTACGAATACTGTGTATTATTAAATATTTTGCCTATTCATTCATAACACACACATACATACGGCAAAATATTTAACAATGCGAAGACAAATTTCATGACAACAGAATAAAGAAGCTTCATCTCGAGTCTACAAACCTTATGGGAACAACTTGGATTCTTTCCTTCCTAAACCACCCACCACTTTGTGTTGTGTGACAATATTGGTACTTCATATAATCTGCTGGCTGCTAATCCTTTGACGTATTCTGAGACTAAACACGTGAGTCAGATTATCACTTTGTTAGAGAAAGGGTAGCTTTTAGAGCTCCACAAATTGCTATAGGGCCTTTCAAGGACCTGGTAACAAACCTCATTGCAACCTGCCATGTGGTTCGACTTGTAGGGGCTGTCAACAGATAAATTAAAGAAGCCCATATGTGATGGTATGACTTAAGTTTAGGAGTGGGTCCCACAAAAAAAGATAGACGTTTGGATTAGTTTAGCAAAAATGATAAAATTGGTCTTTTTCAAAAAATTCTATTTACTTTTATACCATTTAAAACTTAACTGTGCTAATCGTTTTGGTAAAAAAATTGCATGTTAACCCTTTATCATATTCTATTATCATTAAAGGTCTCTCTACCTCTCTTTTTTTTCTTTGGGGGGGGGGGCTTAAGTTAGCGAAGATCATCAAAACAAAATGATTGTTAATTAAGCTTCATAGACTATATTCTAACTATATCAACAAACTAAATTTTGATTTTCCATCCAATTCAGACTGTTGAAACTTATAAACCAGTTAGTTGGTCAGTCACACTTTTTTAGGGTAAAAACAATATTTGGAACACATTCTAAATCAAGATTAGGAGAACATCAAGATATGAATAAGAATATTTTCTCCCAAAAATCAATTTCTTGTAAGGGTAAAGAGTATTTTAACATTCCCATATGATATCAGAGTTATTCACGGATAAATGGAGTTTCTTTTAGACAATGAAAAAAAATCAAAGATACTACTACCATCAATCATAAATATAAGATTTAGTTTGTAATGTAATATAATTTGCACTACAAACTAAATCTTATATTTATGGCTAGAAATAGTATAACATATAAAATCTCTCTCTCACTCTCTCTCTCTCAATGAGTTAAAAGTTCAAGTGAGTTGGATCGTGGGAGCACACTAGAGTCAAGACATTTTAAGCTCAAAAACTATTTATGAAAGTACTCATAAATCGCCTACCAATAAGATCCTTACATCAGCAACGAGATTTGAACTTATAACCTTGTAATTTTGAGCTAACTTTTGTATCCACTAGATCAACCTTTGACAACAACTCTCTCTCATGTACACACACATACCAAAACTTGTTGATTTGAACCTGGTGCAATAATTAAGCTCTTCAATTACATCCTAATAATAAGCTTCTCAAACATCATCGCCGTTTGCCAATAGCCAATATTGTAGAGCCACAATATTGAAAGACTGTGATGAGATTGGGAAACATCTTCACAATAACATTGGACAAAGAATTTGAGTGTTAACATATAATTACCTTGTCTTGTGAGCAACCAAGACTAGCTATTAGTGGCTTTAAATATAGAGCCCATCACAGTATATCACTCCTTCGTTTCTCTAAGGGATCGAATCTCGTGTTTTTTAGCACCACAAAAATTCACAAACAAACAATTAAAATAGTCATAAATATTATTGAATCACTTTCTATAGATTCGATTCTCCACCACTATGAATTTTTAGTCCAAGACCTGTTGTCACAAATATGAACGAAGCACATTGTTGACTTTTGGGCTAAATATATAGACATTGAAAGAAAGGTTAACATGCAAATTTGTTTTACAAGTTTTCACTCAAGAATAATGTTATCCCAAAAGATTCTTCGGATTCAAGATTGACCCCAAAATGTTAAGAAGGAATAATGCAGCCCGTTACTATTAAAAATTGATGGTCAATATCAATTTTTAATGGTCAATGTTATTTTTTTTAATGGGGTAAGGCAACATTGCCAAGTTTTGAAACTTTCAAGGTGATATTGAATTTAAGGAAGTTTCCAAGGCAACTCTGCTCCTTAACGAAAGCTTTCAAGACAAATTTTCATCTTAACCCAAGAAATATATGTAGATGATTTAACACATTTAACTCAATATAGTCTATTTTAATCATATTTCAAACTTGGGTTAAGGTGTAAATTTACCCTGAAAATTTTCAATTACGAGCAATCTCACCTTAGAATTTTTTTTACGAGCAATATTATCCAACAGTTTTAAAATAGAGCAATGTTACCACTTCCCATTAGAAAATTAAAGTTGACTATTAAAAAATTAACATTAACCGTTAACATTTTTAATGATAAAATATAACATTGCTTCATTTTTTAAATTACCAAGAAAATTTACTTTTAAAATAATTTCAGAGCTAAATTTACACCTTAACCCTTTAAACTTTATATACTGTTTAAAAAAAGAGTAAAAAAAAAATTGAATCGTACAAATGAATCACATGTTAATTATTAAGAAGAAAGCTTCACTTTTTCATCTTCAAACACTTATTCCATTTGAGCAAGTTGGCTCTATATATTGATTTGCATTGTCCTTCAAGTAAAGCCAAAGGTTAAGGATAGGGATGAATCTAGGGTTAATTCTAGTGAGCATAAGCTCTGTATGTTTATGCTTATGTCAAACTCAAATTGTGTGAATTGATGCTGTCTGAATATCAGGAATTACTAATTAAATAAATTATTCACTCAAAAAAATAATCAATCAAATTAAATATTGGCTAAAAAAAATCGTCCTTTGATAAAATTCAAAGTAACTCATCTGAGTACGTGATCACTCCGAGTGGCACTCATAGTGCTTACTCGTTGGTTGCCTTTATGTGTATCAAAATAATGTAACCAAACTAAAATGTGTCGTTTATGACATTAGATCTAGGGTTCGATATCCACCTCAAACACTACATTTTACATCCAAATTTAAAAAAAAAATAAATGTAACCAAATAATTTAATGTTTTTCCTTTATTATCCAAAAAAATTTATTAATCCAAAAAAATATATTTTGCGGAAAAAATTAATTCGGAAGTCGTTATAGTTTTCATTTAATTTTTAATCCTGTCTTTATGTTTTTCTTCCTTCTCCTGGAGTTAACTCCATTAGTAACAGTTTTTTTAAACATTAACTCTACTATTACTTTTTTTTTACTGTTCCGCCACTTATTTCTTTTTAATACTTTCCCACCATAAGAATTTAAGATTTCCTGATAAATCTTGCAAATAAAAAGTTGTTATAGAATACATTTTTCAAGATTTTGTTCCCTTGAAATAATTCATTTTTACAGCATAACAAATCAAACCAACCATCTTTATTCGTTCTTGCATTTACTTATAATAGGAGTTCATGGAAAGTCAACTCATTGATTAAATATATTCTTTCCACCAAAAAAAAATTATTCTATTGTGATAAACTTTGTTTATATTTATGACAAAGACTTATCATGAAATAACACATTCAGATTATAAGCATCACCGAATCTGGAAAAGGAATAGTCAAGATTAGCAGAATTTTGTGTTTCTAACATTACTGTGTGCTGCTGCGAAACATGAGATAGTCTCTATATAAACCCATTGGTAGTCTTCGTTTCTCACAAGTCATAAAGCAATGAGAGATTCGAGTAATGGAATTGGTCGAAGCTTCTGTGTTTCATCAATGGCTCCTCTATTGTGGCCCATGGCCTCAGTTAGTGGGGTCATCAATGAAACTAGAGAAGCATTCGTAAGCATGAAGATCGTAGTTCAGGGTCAGATCATCAACACGTATTGACATGTGTGTGTGTGTGTGTCTCTCTCTCTCTCTCTCTGTGTGTTGGTTATACCTAGTCCATGCTCGTTGAATGAAGGTCCAAGCCGAGTGCAAGTGAGGCTACTATGCTTCGTGAATCGGATCATGGTGGAGGACTCCGATTATAACACACAAAAAAATCATCAAGAGAATGGAGAGAAAGAAGTTGGGAATATCTGCAGGAAGTGAGATCAGAGAAAAGCAAAGAAAACAACCAACAGAAAGAAAGCCTTCTGTTCACATATTTATCGCAATATCTTTCTCCACGTTATATAACAGGTCCCACCAAAGGGAACATTTTGAACTAAAGAGACAAGCACACTTAATTACCACATAAAGTCTAATATTGTGTTTTGACTCCAAAATTTAAGAGTGAAATGACCCCTTTTTTAAGAGAGACAATGAACTAATGGTTTCAGTTGTTTTAGAGTTTTCTTGGATGTAATTATTGAAGGGGTTTCATGATGAAAAAAAAACCTTTTGGCTGTGGCTATCAAAGTTTAATGTCATGTTTGTGTTGACGTTGAAAAATCACATTCATGCAAGTTGACGTTGAAAAATGACCCATTTTTTAAGAGAGACAATGAACTAATGGTTTAAGTTGTTTTAGGGTTTTCTTGGATGTAATTATTGAAGGGGTTTCATGATGGAAAAAAAAACCTTTTGGCTGCGGCCATCAAAGTTTAATGTCATGTTTGTGTTGATGTTGAAAAACCACGTTCATGCAAATTAACAAAAAATTTGTTTTATATATTTAGCCCTTTAAAAATCACCACCGCAGTGACTTTATATAAGACAAATAGGAGTTTTGGAATCTCCCAAATGTCATTAGGCAAAGACACACACATATATATCATCAAGACTCGAAGTTTCAGTGTTTCATCAGTGCCTTCCAATATTGTGGGGTCATATCTGAATTCTGAAACTAGAGAATTTCATACACGTGCCCCTGCACATATGAAGACCTTATGGTTTATATCATAAAAAAAAATATTGGTTGACAAAAAAGAGAGATACTTATGTACTCTCAAAATACCACATCATCATTCGTACTCTCTTCAATAAAAATATTTATTATATCTTTCTTGTGTGTCACATAAATAACTATTATAATGAGTAATAGAGAAAGAGAAATAATGCAAAAAAATTTATGGGATATGAGATTAACAAAAAAGTTATTGAAATATTTTTATTGGAGAGAGTATAGATTATGAATATTTACATACTCCTAGAATATCACATAATCCATGCTTTCTTTAATTAAAATATTCCAACTATCTTTTCTTGTAGGTCCTACAAATATATATATTATAATGGGTTATTGAGAGAGAGGAATAAGTAAAAGAAATTTAATGGATATGAAATCCACAAAAAAAGATAATTTGAACATTTTTATTGAAGAGAGTACAGATAACATGACACTTCTGAAGTATGTAAGTATTTGTTGGCAAAACAATAATAAATAGGTATTCCCTATGGTCCTATTTATTAGTTGTTCTCTCTCACAGCTTTGGTCATGTATATAAGCAATAATTTTGCTTTGTCTAAAAATTTGATGCATCTTTTATTTTTACCTCAAATTAATTGTATGTCTATCTCATATTTTTATCACATGCATTCCCTCTCATCTTTTTTCTCAGCTATCATATTCACAAAATAAATGTATGTTCAGAAAAAAAAATGAATATTTTACACATTCATTATTTTTAACTAATTTGAACCGCTGGTTTATTTGACTATAGTAGTTGGTTCGTATCTTACTCTCTCTCCCCCTCTGTTTTTCATCTCTGCAAACCCCCCCTCCTTTCCTTCCTTTTTCATCTCTGCAATGTTATTAAATATTATTGCCACTTAAAAATTTAAAAGATAAGTTGTTGAATTATACACGAGTCAAAAGCTCGAGGATTAAATTGTACCGAATTATAGTTGATTGACTCAGTTATAAATTAGCTAAAAGTTAAATGATTAAAAGATTAATTTTCTAAAAAAAATTAGATATACTAAAATCTTAAATATTTCTAATGTTTTTATCAAATATATAATCAATATGATAACCTTTTTATATAAATGATATTTTTTTTATATAGATATTAGTTATATCTCTAAAAAAATCAGTTATATATTTAAAAAATAAATATTCGAGATGAAATGAAAAGTCTGGACAGAACAAAGCTCATTCCCATAAAAATCGTCCTGTCCTACTTTTATCCTCTCCCAAAATTTTTTGAGATGGAACAATTTCATTCTAAAATAATAGGAATCAAAACGAAACAATCGATAGGACAGAAGTGAGCACCCCAATATGTTTGGTTCGAGGGAAGGGGGAGGGAAGTCAATTTCCAAACATCACATTGAAGCCCAAGATGCTTCCTTGGTGCTCTTTTGATAGGGTGACTACAGAAGAGATTATAAAATTTATAATAGAGAGTAGGATTTGGATTGGCTGTAAAATATCATTAACAGTTTGGGTCAATGCAACTTTAAAATTATGAAGTGAAGCATCTCTATTGATCCAATACTGCCAAAAATTCTGTTGTCTCCTCTCAAGTTCGTTATGGTGTGCAAAATATAAATAACTCACAAGATAATTAGTACACATTTTTCAATTTTAATCCTACAATTAATACAACTAATACTCATTTAACCTACATTTAATTAAGAGTTAAAGTGAAACAATATTCAAGTAACCTATATTGTAAACGGATA
Source organism: Vachellia collinsii (assembly GCA_006871305.1). NCBI lineage: Eukaryota > Viridiplantae > Streptophyta > Magnoliopsida > Fabales > Fabaceae > Vachellia > Vachellia collinsii. Next base: position 19,177 of record QFDD01000846.1, read on the forward strand.
GAATATATCAAGAGTTAATAATCTAACACAACAAAAGTTAAGTTGCAGGGGAGAGCCTAAAACTCGTAGAGCACATGCGTTTTCAATGGCGCATGCTAATCTACAATCAGCAAAGCCATTAATGAAATATAAAAACCTAATTTTCTTGACACAAAAGAGTTCACGAAAATCATCCGCACAGCCAAACGGCTTGTAACGCAATATAAAACAGCTGCAATAAAGAACCATGTCATTCACAGATCAAATAAACGCTAATTCAAATTATAAAATAAACTAGTCTTAAACACACAGCACAAGCGCTGTCCCTTCAAGACAATCAACAATCTAATATAAGCTAAATTGTCCAAAACAGGATGTAGTCAAATTTAAGCAGTTGCCTCATGTTGAGCGGCTAGCCTCTTTCTGGCCTCCTCAATAATGGATAGCTTGATACCACGGCCCTTGGGAAGAGAGACCCATGGTTTTGTACCTTTGCCGATAGAGAAGACATTTCCCATGCGGGTAGCAAACTCGTGACCAGTTGCATCCTGGACGTTATGCTTCTCCCTGTTCTTGATAACACCAACACGGCCTCTGTTCCTTCCTCCAGTCACCATGACCACATTACCGACATCAAACTTGATGAAGTCAGTGATCTTGTCAGTTTCCAAGTCCAGTTTGATTGTGTCGTTTGCCCTGATCAATGGATCGGGATAGCGGATGGTGCGCCCATCATAGGTGTTGAGATAGGGGATGCCCTTCTTCCCAAATTGCACAGATCTAACCTTGCAAGGCTTGAACTGCATTAAGCAAAATCTCATCATCATATCACTTCCAAGGGAAAAATATAATATGCGCAGTTCTTGCCCAGCTCAGTGATGACAACATAATATGCGCATTATTGCATGTTGATTGAGCAGTGAGGGGTGGATGATATGTTTAGTTAATTAGTGTATTTTTTATTCCCCAATAACCACGTCCCTATGTGTTTGTTCTTATATGAGCTTACACACACGTCCCTATGTGTTTGCTCTTATATGAGCTTACACACACGTCCCACACCCCCATATGTTTTTTGTCTGGTGCATTCCAGAAAGTGACACTTCCATGTTTAACAATATTCCTGTATCCAAATACGTACAAGTTGGCTCTCAATTATGTGTACGTCTTCCCTCCCTCACAATATTCTCTTCCAAGTTCCAATATGCCTAATGACGTCATTAATACTGTTTATTATTAAATAGTTTGCCTATTCATTCATAACACACACACATACGGCAAAATATTTAGCTATGCGAAAACAAACTTCATGACAACAGAATAAAGAAGCTTCATCTCGAGTCTAGAGAGGTTAGCTAACTTAAAAACGTGGGGAGATTTAGCAGAAGACCTGTTCATGACAGCGTTATAAAAGTACGTTTACGCAAGTTAAGATAAATCTTATCTCATACTTCCCTCGTAAGTTATAAATCACATTGGAAAAGTAACTTTTATATTCTTTTTGTTATCATCAAAACATGGGCACTAATAGTGTTGATTGGGACAACAACATAGGTTAAAGTGTAAAATGGCCCCAAAATTTTTACTCAGAAGAACTGTTGCCTCAAAAGTTTTTTGTTGTCAATGTCAAATCGAAAGTTCAAAATATAATGTAGCAATATCCCCCATTCAGTTAAAAAACTAACATTGATTGTTAAAAAAATTAATATTGACCGTAACAGTAAGGGGTAACATTGCTACATTATAACATCTAGAGTAATTTTGAAACCAAAAAAACTTTCAAGACAACATTACTTATAAGTGAAAACTTCCTAAACCACCTACTTCCTAAACCAAAATTTTGAAGCTCTTGCTATTACAACCTGTGACTTAATCTTGTTACAAACCTTATGGTGACAACTTGGATTCTTTACTTCCTAAACCACCCACTTTATGTTGTGTGACAATATTGGTACTTCATATCTGCTGGCTGATAATCCTTTGACGTATTCTGAGACTAAACACGGTGAGTCAGATTATTACTTTGTTAGAGAAAGGGTGGCTTTTAAAACTCCACATATTGCTATAGAGCCTTTCAAGGACCTACTAACAAACCTTATCGCAACCTGCTATGTGGTTCGACTTGTAGGGGCTGTTAACAGAAAAATTAACGAAGCCCATATGTGATGCAATGACTCAAGTTTAGGAGGGGATCCAACATAAAAAAACGAGAAGGATGTTTGGATTAGTTTAACAAAAGTGCTAAAATTGCTCATTTTTTAAAAAATTCTATTTATTTTTATACCCTTTACAGCTTAATCGTGCTAAGCGTTCTTGGTAACAAATTTTGTTACTAGAATTGGACATTAATCCTTTGTCATATTATATTATCATTAAAGGTCTCTCTACATCTTTTTCTTTTTTCTGGCCGCGCCGCCCCCTTAAGCTAGTGAAGATCATCAAAACAAAATGATTGTTAATTAAGCTTCATAGACTATATTCTAACTATATCAACAAACTAAATTTAGATTTTCCATCCAATTCAGATTGTTGAAACTTATAAACCAGTTGGTCAGTTAGGGTAAAAAAAACATTGGGAAGACATTCTAAATCAATATTAGGAGGAGAACAAGATGTGAATAAGAATATTTTCTCCCAAAAATCAATTTATCGTGAGGGTAAAGAGTATTTTGACACTCCCATAACATGATATCAAAGTTATTTACTAATATAACTGGGGTTTCTTTCACACAATGAAAAAAAAAAATCAAAGATATTACTACCTTCAATCCTAAATACAAGATCTAGTTGGTAGTGTAATATGATTTGCATTACAAACTAAATCTTATATTTATGGCTAGAAATAGTATAACATATAAAATCTCCCTCTCTCTCACCAGAGTCAAGACATACTTTTAGGCTCAAAAACCATTTATGGAAGTATTCACAAATCGCTTACCAACAAAACTTTTATATCACCAATGAGATTTGAACCCATAACCTTGTGATTTTGAGCTAACTTTTTACCCATTGGATCAACCTCTATGACAACTCTTTCTCATTTCTCACATACACAAGCACATACCAAAACTTGTTGATCTGAACAAGGAGTGATAATTAAGCTCTTCAATTACATCCTAATAATAGGCTTCTCAAACATCATCCCCGTCTTCCAACATGTGGTTCTGTCAATATTGTAGAGCCACAATATTGGAAGCCTGTGATGAGATTGGGAAACATCTTGCCAATAACATTGGACAAAGAATTTGAGTGTCAAGATGTAATTACCTTGTCTTGTGAGAAACCAGGACTAGCTATTAGTGGCTTTATATATAGAGACCATCACAGTATATCACTCCTTCATTTCACTAAGGGATTGAATCTCGTGTCTTTTAGCACCACAAAAATTCACGAACAAATAATTATAATAGTGCTAAATATTATTGAATCACTTTCTATAGATTCGATTCTCCAACATTATGAATTTTTAGTCCATGATTTGTTATATCAACTATGAACGAAGCATATAGTTGACTTGTGGGCGAAATATATGGGCCTTGGAAGAAAAGCTAAGGTGCAAATTTGCTTTACAGTACAAGTTTACACTCAAGAATAAGGTTGTCTGGAAAGTTTCTTTGGGTTCAAGATTGTTCTGAAAATGTTAAGCTGAAGTAATGGAGCCCCTTACTGTTAAAAGGTTGTGGTCAACATTCATTTTTAATGGTCAATGTACGTTATTTTTTTAACAGGGTAAAGCAACATTGCTACATTTTGAAACTTTTAATATGATATTGAACCCAAAAAAAAGTTTCCAAGGCAACTCTACTCCACAGCGAAAACTCTTAAAATAAATTTACACTTTAACCAAGAAATATATGCAGATGATTTAACACATGTAACTCAATACAATTTACTTTATTCATATTTCAAACTTGGATTAAAATGTAAATTTACCCTGAAAATTTTTGCTAAGAAGCAATATTACCTGGGAAGTTTGTTTATGAGCTATGTTGCCTAACAGTTTTAAAATGGAGCAATATTACCATATCCCTTTAGAAAAATAAAGTTTACTGTTAAGAAAATTGACATTAACTGTTAACATTTTTAAAATGGTAAAAGATAACATTGTTTCATTTTTTAGATTATTAGAAAAAATTTCTTCTAAAATTGTTTTTGGACGCAAATTTGCACCTTAACCATTCAAACTCTATATGCTGTTTTTTTTTAAAAAAAAAAACAGTAAGAAAAATTGAATCACACACATGAATCACATGTTAATTATTAAGAAGAAAGCTTCACTTTTTCATCTTCAAACACTTATTCCATTTGAGCAAGTTGGTATATATATTGAATTGCGTTGTCCTTCAAGTAAAGCCAAAGGTTAAGGATAGGGATGAATCTAGGGTTAATTATTGTGAGCATAAATGCTTAGAAATCGCACTAAACGATTTACAATGTAATCTCTGTATGTTTATGCTTATGTCAAACTCAAATTGTGTGAATTGATGCTGTCTGAATATCAGGAATTACTAATTAAATAAATTATTCACTGAAAAAAATTAATCAAATTAAATATTGGCTAAAAAAAAAATCGTCCTTGGTACAATTCAAAGTAACTCATCTGAGTATGTGATCGCTCCAAGTGGCACTCATAGTGCTCACTCGTTGGTTGTCTTTATGTGCATCAAAATAATGTAACCAAGCGAAAACGTGTCCTTTATGACATTAGATGTCGGGTTCGATCCCCACCTCAGACACTATATTTGACATCCAAATTTTAAGGGGGAAAAAGATGTAACCACATAATTTAATGTTTTCCTTTATTATCCAACAAATTTTAATAATCCAACAAAAATACGAGTATATTTTTTGCGGAAAAAAATTAATTCGGAAGTCCTTATATAGTTTTCATTTAGTTTTTAATCCAGTTTCTATGTTTTTCTTCCTTCTCCTGGAGTTAACTCCATTAGTAACAGTTTTTTTGTTTTAAACTATTGACTCTACTATTGCCTTTTTTTTTTACTGTTCCGCCACTTATTTCTTTTAAATACTTTCCCACCATAAGAATTTAAGATTTCCTGATAAATCTTGTAAATAAAAGTTGTTATAGAACACATTTTTCAAGATTCTGTTCCCCTTGAAATAATTCATTTTTACAGCATAACAAATCAAACCAACCATCTTTATTCGTTCTTGCATTTACGTATAATAGGAATTCATAGAAAGTCAACTCCTTGATTAAATGTATTCTATCCACCAAAAAAAAATTATTCTATTGTGATAAACTTTGTATATATTTATGACAAAGACTTATCATGAAATAACACATTCAGATTATAAGCATAATCGAATCTGAAAAAGGAATAGTCAAGATTAGCAGAATTTTGTGTTTCTAACATTACTGTGTGGTGCTGCAAAACATGAGATGGTCTCTATATAAACCCATTGGTAGTCTTCGTTTCTCACAAGTCATAAAGCAATGAGAGATTTGAGTAATGGAATTGGTCGTAGCTTCTGTGTTTCATCAATGGCTCCTCTATTGTGGCCCATGGCCTCAGTTCGTGGGGTCATTGATGAAACTAGAGAAGCTTGCGTAAGCATGAAGATCGTAGTCCTGGGTCAGATCATCAACACACGTATTGACATGTGTGTGTGTGTCTCTCTCTCTCTCTCTGTTGGTTATACCTAGTCCGTGGTTGGTGAATGAGGATCCAAGCCGAATGCAAGTGAGGCTACTATACGAATAAAGAGAAAGAAATATATAAACCAATAAATATTGGTTCAAATAGTAAAGACTTAACTCATAACTCAAAGTCATGAAACGAAATCCCATTGCCAGTGTGAGAATTCTAGGGTGATCTGTAAGCACTCTCTGAGTATGGAGATGTGTTCTGACCCTTATGAGCCCCGGAACTCAATTCACATGTTTAGTAAATGAGTTGAGGGAGTCATTTTTTCAGAAGACTGAATGATAACACTTGAAGGCATCTCTCCCATCTGACTCTCACAGTCCTCCTCTTTGTTCCTCATATGGTTTAATTACTTTGTAAGATAATCGGAGCCAACGTATGTAATTCAGATTCTTGTGGGCATATTAGATAGCTATCGGATCTCAAGTACACCCCGAAATCCTTCATTCTCTGTCAATTTATCTTTGTCAAATGTTGTGCACGAAAGAAATTTCACCTCTATCTATATATTGAATTTTATGTTTTCTTTCTCTTTCTAGATCTTGAGTTTTATTAATTGATGTTAAAACGTTGGCCAAAAAAAAATGATGTTAGAAAGGCTTCCCTCTTTGTTTATCTCTTTCACGATTTAGTTCAACCGTTTGAAGAGAAACCAATTCCAATATTCTTTTCTTTCTTTCTTTCTTTCTTTTTTGTCATGTTTATCTTGGAGCTCATTGGGAGGTTTAAGTTATTGAATAGAAAAATGTTTCAACCAGTCACTTAACCGTAAATGGTATTTTTCTAAACTAACTTGTTGAATTCTAGATTATATGGTTTTCGGTGCTTCCTCTTGATCCTTTTATCAGGTATCCAAGCAACCGATTAGTTTAGGTTAAGGGTTGATGGCCACAATGCCTCTTCATATGGGTCTTTTATAATAACAAGGTGAAATTCAAACCCAACCTATACCCACTTTGTAATCTAGCTACTCCACTGCTAAACCAAGTACCATTGGCTGGTTTTTCTTCTTGTTTTTGTTTTTTTGAAGGATTTTAGGTGTACTTGAAATATCATTCTTCTCTCTCGGTTCCCACATGAATTGGATCATGGTGGAGGACTCCGATTATAACACACAACAAAATCATCAAGAGAATGGAGAGAAAGAAGTTGGGAATATCTGCAGGAAGAGATATCGGAGAAAAGCAAAGAAAACAGCCAACAGGGGGCGAAAAAAAAAAAAGCCTTCTATTCACATGTTTATCGTAGTATCTCTCTCCACATTGTATAACAGGTCCCACCAAAGGGAACTTTTTGAACTAAAGAGAAAATCACACTTAATTCCCACATAAAGTCTAATATTGTGTTTTGACTTCAAAAGGTTAATGGTTCTATGCCTAATCCACCAAAGGTGAAGTGACCCATTTTCCAATAGAGACAATGAACTAATGGTTTCGGTTGTTTTAGGGTTTTCCTGGATGTAATCATTGAAGGGGTTTCATGATGAAAACAAAAAGCTTTTGGCTGTGGCCATCAAAGTTTAAGGCCATGTTTGTAATGGTATTGAAAAATCA
>QFDD01000847.1:0-32029 GCA_006871305.1 Vachellia collinsii
ATATCTAATAAAAAGATGAGGATCAAAAGTTGAAATAATCTTTCATACGTAAATAAGTTGAATAATACTATTTTATACACACACGTCTGAAAACGAGACAATATATTAAAATTTAATCTATATAATACCAATAAATTATACAGATCTAAACAGGTGTGATGGATATTATTTAAAAGATTGTTTAAAACGAATTTTTATATCCTCTTCTTCCCCTTCTCCAATTAAAACTCCTATATTTATTATTTTGTTCTAGATAGTTGGATGAATCAGATAAACTTTAAACTGATGGCCCAACAAAAGTTCAACTACTTCTACCTGTGGTCAAATTTGGAGGACTTTTATTATCAAGTTCAAACAAGTTTGAATCACCATTTTTCTCTCTCTTTTTTTTGGGTTCAGAAAGTAAGTCTAATTAATTATTTGATAAACTTATTTCCAAGAGGCCCACGAATACAAACGTGGGGCTAAAACTTCGTCTTAAATTTCCACGGTCAAATTGTCAAAAAAGTGTCTGGTCTTAAATTCATTCTTTTTAGCCAAAATATAAAAACCTTGTCTGCACGCTAGCCAGATATGCTAATAATGATCGGTTATAATATATATATATATATATGTATGTATGTATGCATGCATGTATGTATATTATAGAGAATGTAAATATTAATTTTTGCTGTCCAAATAAACTCATTGTCAAAAAAAAAAAAAAGGTCTCGTTAAATTTCAAGAATATTCTTTCAATCATCGACCCTATGTATACAATACAACGAATACAGATGCTAATAAAAGATTAACTATTATACACAATGATCAAGAATCTAAAATACAGGATTAAATGGTAGAACCCTCTAATTAACTAAATTTGTTTTATACAGAAGATTAGGTATTAAATCATCGACCGCTTACTGAGAAATAAAAGCTCATTCCCTCCAATTATATGAGTTGATAAATGTTCAAAAACCAATTGGCTCAAATTAATTTATAACAAAAATTTAATAAGCAATAAATAAAACTGATTGGGGGGATTTTTGGTATAAAATCCCCCTTGCTAAATGTTAAGTTTATCTGAAACCTTTTTTTTTCAACAAATAAAAATAATTACATTTATACTTATTTATAATATAAAAAATTAATAAGATATAAATAACGTGTATAATATTATGTATTCTTTTTAAAGCACTCCTTACCTATTTTAAGAACAAAGTTTAGGTCACGTGGATCACTGGCTCATCAGGACTAATAAATATTTTTATATTCAGAAAATACTTACAGTAATATTTATCTATCAATAAGGTTCTCATATTGATAATTAGATTTGAATTCACAATCTTATAAACTATGGATTAATATTCAATTCCTTACCAAACTGAATCAACTGGCCACTCCCTTGCCAATTAATTAAAAAAGTTGTTTTGGTTATGAAAAAAAATAAAAGAATATGCAAAGAATTGAGATAGAGAGATGGAGAAGATGGGAGAAAGTTGAATGAGAGAATAAAGGGGAGTTCTCTTTCATTTTATTGTATACTCCATGTCCATCCAACCCTTTGTGTTACAACTCTATTTATAGGCTCCAAATCCTTCCAAGAGTTACAATGTGATGCGCCCCATCGCATCACAATGTCATAAACATAAGAATTAATCAACATTATGATATAACATAAAGGCATTGGAATCAATTCATATTATGATACAACATAACTATTAGAAACTTCTATCAAACAATTCATTAGGGGAGTTATGAATTTTTGCATTTAGAGGGAGAAAATTCAAGAGGAATCCAAAGTATTCTATGGGCATCCACATTTGCATATAATTTCATAACATTCCTCCTTGGATGTTTATAAACAAATGTTGTGCCTCATTAAAACCTTACTAGGAAAAATCCAGTGGGACAAAAACCCAGTGAAGGAAAAATGGTACATTATATATATATATATATACTGAAGCTGCCTCGTTAAAAACTTTACCAAGAAAACCCAATAGAACAAAACCTTGGTTAAGGTAAAAAGAGTGCAACATGATATTTTCTCCCCTTGAAGATAGTATTAATTTTACTTCTTCATATGATAACGACATCACTTTTACTCCCCCTGATGATAATATAACTCACTGTGAGTATATTTTATCGAATGTGACTGTCATGAATAATTTCTTAAGTAGTTGATCTCCTTTTGTTATCTGAACTATGCTTGCAACCATCATCATTTCTTCTGGATATATTGAATATTCCATATACCCTCCATTATTTGCCTTATACACCACATAACTCACAAAAAAACAAAAAAAAGTATCATGAAAATAATCATAACATATCCTGCAAAACTTAGTCACAATATAACATTATCATAGAATAAACATATAGGACATTTAGTCCATTAAACTCAAAAAATATACAGGACATATCATGATGTTCTTGGGCATGCTTTTGGTATGTTAAATCCTTCAAGGATTTTTTATATGCATTTCACTGTTCATTAAGCCATATGTATAAGCTTTAACAATATTCAATAGATTAATATTTTTCATATATTATACCAATCTAGTAATTATTTTTTATCTACCACCAAATAATATACCTTATATATTATCACAATCATCATAACATTATAAAAACCTTTGTTTTCACATAAATGTTCACATATCATATAATAGATTTGTATTTCATATGTTTGGACTGCAGGTCCATAATTCTCACATTGAAATAACACAATCATATTTTCAATGATTCTTTTCCTTTTACTTCTGATCATGGCCAATCAATTTTCTGTCTATTTTACATGACAGATTTATGTAGAAGATTCTCATTTGATCACGTGATATTATTATCAAAATTGTTATTGATAACTTTATCCTTTTCAGTTCCATTTTTCTCATTGCAACATAACTTATCAAAATCTCAATATTACTTTTTAAGTACCTAAACCTTTCTTGAGGTTTTGCAATTAGTTATATCTTGGCCTCTTCTAGAATGCCAGCCTCCTCAATATGATCATCTTAACGATATGCTCCTCTTTATCCAATGTGTAATATTTGGAACCTATTGATTTTTCATGCTTCAGGCATGTCTCATTTTTATTTCTACTAATTAGAGCATTTTCAACTGGAATATTAGAATTAGTAATTCTCATTTAGGTCAAGAATTGAATCTGGCAGATATTTTACAATATATCATGAATGCAATATTCGATGAATTTCTGATTCATACTATTATTTTTTGGAATCTACATTTGATATTAATAATGCATTCAATGTATTTTCTTTTCCATCTACTCAATTTCTCCCCCTCATGTGGAAAACTTTGTCAAATGATAAGTAACCAATAATACAGTACAAATTTTATAAACCTATTTGTTTCCTTTTATAAACACCATTTTGTTTTATTTAGAGACAAACAAGGAGGAAAATATTTTCTAACATTTATTTCAACTTTCCATCTATATACATTATAGTGGATCAATAAGAACAAAATTGCACATTCAAACCTTTGAGATGAAAAATATCTGGCTCCTGACCAAAAGCCAATTTCACAGGAAGAATTTTGTTGGCTTGATGTGTATAAGTGTTGCCATATATTAAATCAAGTATGTTAACACTTAAGTGGAAATCTTGTTCTCATAAATATTGATCAATCTATATACGGAGGCTTTAACAAATGATTTATAGATCATACAATCTGGAAACTGTGCACTCATCATCATAATGATTTATTTAAACAATTTTGCAAACTTCAGGCTGCAAGCTAATAATGATTATATATGTAACCATCTTGTAGATGCATCTATCGAATTTATTGAATACATGTATGGTTTACATACTTTTTGAATGGCTCATATGAATTAATATATTTCCAGAAATGTAGAGATCCATTTCAAATCATAATTAATGATCTTCTCATGATCCATATTATATTGAGAACAAGCAGCACATAATAATTTTTGAATTATATAATATGTTGATTATTCATGAAGAATCTTCTGGTTCTTTAATAGATGTCAATTCATAATGTTTGAATATATGTTGCATCTTATATATGACTTAGATGATTAAACAAGTCATGTCAACAATAAATTTGTCTTGATCAGTAAACTTCGGTTTACTGTAATAACAGTAAATAAATAACATAAAATAAATCAATGAATAAAATAAAAGGTAGCAAAAAATGTAACAATGCAAAAATAATAATACAAATGATAATTAAATAAAATTCGTAAAGATAAAAAAATAATATAAATTAAAATATTATAACAAAAATTAAAATCTTATGGATTAGGTCGATGATAAGAAGTCAGTATTATATAACTTTTAGTCATTTATCTTCAAAATAAATGAATCATGTGACTTATGACTATCCAATAAAAGTGTATGGTTTCTGACCATATAATAAGGAATTAAATGAATATAGCTTCTGTCTATATTGTCAGATAGGAAAAGATATATAGCTTCTAACCATTTGATATAACTTCTGGTTATATAATTTCAAGATATAAAATGGATATGGCTTCTAGTCATATGATATAGCTTCTGGTTATATAATCTAAAGATAGAAAATGGATATGACTTATGGCCATATGATATAACTTCTGGTTATAGAATCTCAAGATATAAAATGGATATAGCTTATGGCCATATGATATAACTTCTTGTTATGCAATCTCAAGATATAAAATGAATATGGCTTATAGCCATATAATCAAAATAATATAACTTCAGGTCATAATTTCAAAATATAAAATTAGATCAATATGACTTCAAGTCAAAATTAAAATAACATCAATAATATTAAAGAACTTGTAAGGAAAATTGAAATAAGATAGAATAATAATAACAATCTCCAATCATAGCCATGAAATTTGGTATTTAAAACATCCGGTAAAATATCAACTAATTCCATACAGTGGCTCATCAGATTATCCCAGATTGATCAAAAATAAATAAATCAAAGATGCAGTAAAAGAAAGTAGAGGGAGTTGCTAAGGTAACTCTAAGGAAAAAAAACCTTACATACCACACAATCTAGATGTCATTATGCAACAAACAAAAATCTTCAAGAATCAACAATATGCTAAGAATTAATCCGGTAGAGTATCGTGTTGATAACGTGTTATGAGAAAAATAAAAGAACATGCAAGGAATTGAGATAGAGAGAAGAAGAAGATAATAGAAAGTTGAAGGAGAGAATAGAGGGGAGTTCTCTTTCATTTTATTGTATATTTCATGTCTATCCAACCCTTTGTGTTACAACTCTATTTATAGGCTTCAAATTTTTCCAAAACTTACAATGTCATAAACATAAGAATTAATCCACATTATGATACAACATAAAGGTATTGAAATCAATCCATATTATGATACAACATAACTATTAGAAACTCCTCTCAAACAATTCATTAGGGAGGTTATGGATTTTGACATTTAGAGTGAGATAATTCTAAGAGGAATCTAAAGTATTCTATTGACATCCACATTTACATATAATTTCATAACAGTTTTTCTTTTCTTTTTTTGTGATCAAAGTTGTTTTTTTTTTAAGGATAAAAGTTGGAATGCGAAAGGTAAGCAGGAAGACTGAGGCAAGACTTCAAATAAATGCATTGTTCTAGTCCCACCGACTCAAAAACTGACCGGTTTAATTGAGACCCACGATGATGGATGACGTGGCAATATTAGTAACACTGATCCATAATTTTCTTCTCACACATCACCAAAGCCCTTACGTCACCCCTCCCGGAAGAATCCAGAGAGGTGTTAGCGTGGTTCATTGATGACGTCATCATTATTACCTGCTAAGAGAGCTGTAAGCCCCCCCTCGTGTATTCGCCCCTGTATTTTTTTCTAATTACAAGAGTGCCCCCAAGCCAGTTCCATCTACTTCTCTCTGCTGGTCAGCCCCCAGGCAGCTAGTGACCAAGTTGGATTCCTCCTTCAACTTGATTAATCAGTAAATTAATCATTCGTTAATATTTTGAACTTTATATTATATAGAAATTAATTATTTGAGAATACAAATTATCGTGCATGTGGTGCTGTAGACTTAATAAGATTATCGCATTCTTAATGGGTTCACTCATCATGTAGATCAGCTGGTGATGTGAACAAAATTAATTAACACTTGACAGATAAAACTGACTAAAATAACCTAGCTAAACAATATTAATGCAAAGTTAAAGTTTGTAACAAAATGAATCATTTACAAACCATCATCAACAATGTGATTTATTTTTTAACTAAAATTCAAATCTTAATCTATTATATTATCAGCGACTAACTCCATCCATTAGATTTAATCCTTGTTGGCAGTAGTGTAATATTTTGTCCGAGGGGAAGGGAGTGGATTCATCAATCAGCAGGGATAGCTACTGTTAGATTCCAATTTATGTTTCTCCAATGGTTGTCCATTTCGCGATTTCCAGATAAGCTGCTGAGGATGAAAAGAGAAAGGCACGTATCGCTAATCACACCATAGATATGTGTCCTTTGGAAGTTCTTTCCAGTTCAGAATAGGAGAAACTCCTGTTAATACCTTTTGTTTTATTATATTAGTGTCATACCTCATCAATCATCGTACGTCCATGTCTAAAGCAACAATTTGATGCATCACATGTAATCCAACTTTAACAACTCACACGTGCCATAGACACAGTACTGGAGTCCTTTCTGCACATTAAATTAATCAAAGAGAGCAAGGCATTAGTGTTATCAGAGTGAATTGGACTATAAAACTTACTTCTTCTTCTTTTTAACATCAGAAATAGAGTCGTGGGTCCATAGTGTACTGGGGCACAAACGTGAGGCACGACCAAAGTGTGAAGCACCAACCTAGAATAAATGGTCAAGGCTAGCCAACTTTTTTCCCTCTCTTCTTATACTACATTTTATCCTTCGTATAAAGTTAATTAATTTTTATTTAAACGATTGGGAAGATTAAATACATCATATAAAATTATTTATTTATCTGTATTATTGGATAATATATCTTATTAATCATACAAATTACGTTGAAAATAATAATAATAAATATGTATAATTTAAAATAATGAATTTGGTTCTATTAATTTCTATATAAAAGTTGACTGACTCTCCAAGTAAAGATTCGAGATAACATGGTGCATTCATTTTGTTGTTTGAAAAATTCGACTCCCAATTGAATTATTGAATGCAAGCTGTGCTCATTATATGCAGGCTCCCTCGCCATCGCCACATTTGCTTGCATCATAGCACTCGACGTTTTCGTACGTTATGAAAAATGTGTGTATATGTGTGTGTATTGTAGAGTCGGTGAAATGACCTCAACCTACAAATTGAGGATTAGTCTTGTCACAACGTGGGTTGCACGAGCCAACCCGTATAACCTACCCATCAGCCCGCCTTTTTTTTTTTTAAGAAAAAAACTAATTTTTTAAGTAAATTTTCTAAAATTTAAAATCTTCATGAACTATATAACACATAATTGTATATACTTATTTTAATCTAATTGTTATTTATGTATTAAAAATAAATATTTTTTTTAAAAATGTTTAGAATTTAAATATATAAAATTTATTAAATATATTATAATCGCTAAATAATATATGAAAATTTATTCTAAATTTTTTTTGGAGCCAATTAACTTCATGTTACTTACTTTTATAAATATTTATGTTTATTAAAATTTAAAACTATATATTAAAAAATTTTAAAAAGTGAAAAATGGCAGATTAGGCTGTCAACTCGTCATGGTAGGCTCGGGCTAGGGTTAGGGTTTTTTCAGCCCCTCACAGCACCATTTAACTCGCAAATTAAGGCAAGCTAACCCGTTTCCTAGCTTTAGTGAATTGGCGTCGAATCCAAATTTGAGTAATTAATGCCAATGGATTAAAGCTTATGTTAAATGCAACATTATATCATATGTGATAGTAAATGTTTGATTTTAAAAGGATAATATAAATATATAAGTGAAGGTAACTGTGAGATTGTGACGCTAATATGTATGCATGATCATATAAGACAAGATAAAATTTATGACGAATAGATACGCGAAAAAGTTAAAATGTCATCTATTAAATAAATAAATATTAGAGTCGATTGAGGTCATATATAAGTTTAAAGTAAGTCATTAGATCTTGATTAAATACTATGAATCAGAGTCATATGAAAATGATATGAATAAAACCGAAAAGAACAATCCATAGATGGTTTGATCAATGTAATGATAAACAAGAATTACAGTTTCAACATAGTTTGATATGGATGTCAAATAATCAGTAATAACCACATTCTACCGAACCCTCACGAAATTGCACTCGACTCCATCTGAATTCAGTTTCGTAATATCGATGAAAACCGATGGCATTTTAGAGATAATGAAGTTAGCCCACTGACCAAGAAAAATACATTTAAAATCATTCATTCTTCAGAGGAGACTTCCTATCACCTTCCTCCCTCCTCAACAGCACAGAATATTCTAATGGCCCCACCAATAGGCATATTTTTGTTTGGTGATCTACAATAGCCATTGAATTTCAAAGATAAATACAAGCCCATACCACTTCACATAATCTTCAGCTTCTTCAAATCAAACCCCCTAGCTCTCACAAAGCAGATGCTGTTTCAGAAACAGAGGAGAGCAGATAAGCCTGCAGAGTTCATAGAAGCTCCCAAGTCAATCATGGATCTTCCTTTCAACGAGAACGACTCGCAAGACATGGTCATATACCAAGTCCTCCACGAAGCCAATGCTCTCCACACAGCCGCCGCCGCCAACGCCGCTGCATTCATCCCGCAGAGGCAGCAAGCCGCCGTGCAGAACGGGCTAGAGCCGACCAGGACCGTCGGGAAGAAGCATTACAGAGGCGTCAGGCGGCGGCCGTGGGGGAAGTACGCGGCGGAGATCCGAGACTCCGCCCGGCAAGGAGCGCGCGTCTGGCTGGGCACGTTCGAAACAGCGGAGGAAGCCGCCATGGCTTACGATCGAGCGGCTTTTAGAATGAGAGGCGCGAAGGCCTTGCTCAATTTTCCGGCGGAAATCGTAGCATCTTCCATGGAAATGTCTAGTGATTCTAATAGGCCTAATAATTTGAGCACCTTGTGTAATCAAGATTCAGATTCAAGTGCTAGCAGCAGCTCCTGCTTAAGCTCCATTGGAACAACAGATAGAAACTTGTTAGAAAGCACTAGTAGCACAGACAGTCAGAAACATTAATGGCATGTTTCTTGGAGATCTTAGTTTATGTCTTGTCTATGATAGTAAGAGGGGGAAATCTATCTGGGGAAGGTCGTTCTACTGCACAAAGGAACAAGGAATTTAAGATAATGTAACGTGATAGTAGGAGAAATTGAGGAATATTAAAGTTGTTTTTTCTGTGATTTGTTGGTTTCTGTATGCGATGGGTGACGGATATGTCAGTATATCATTTCTCCAGAAACAAAAACCAGAGATGTCTTTGAGCATGTGTGTGTGAACGTTGGAAAAGCAGTAAATTAAAATAAAACTACTTCCACCCATAAATTGTAAAGGTCATATTTAATGTAGTATTATGAAACTAGTCCACCCAAATTAAAACAAAACACTTCTTAAATATTTATTTCACAGACCTTTAAAATTTCTGTAATTAATTTAAAAAGATTTAAATTATATTGAAAAATTAACTTTATCATGGATTGAAATGACGACTTTGTAAGAGAGAGGCCTGTCTGTGTGTACAAATAGTGTCGCCAATAGTGAAACAGATAGTAATCAAAATTTTGTGAAATACAATGATAGAGAAAGACACGCAACTGAAAGTCTTCAGGTATAACACGTGTGAATGGACAGTTATATGAAGTCTTGAATTTAAGTATACGAGAATATAGAAATTATTTTTTTAAAAAGCTACTTTCAATTCAGGTTAACAGTATTAGAATTTCCTATTAGAAAATCATGTTAAAATAAAAAAAGAAACTGAACTCTTGGGTTTGTTTCTCTAATTTGGTTCAGGACGCGGTTGTGTTAAGGTTGACTAGTATGCATATTCCTTAACTAATTTAGTCATTCTGTAAAAAAAATGCGCTCAACCTTACTAAAATTAAAGAAAATGGAACAGCCATAGATTGTCCAGCCATCAAATTATTGTCACTGGTTCATTAACTATACATTTATGTTCTTGACATTCATTTAAACATGAGGGAACTCCCACAAGGACAATAGATGATGGGTGACTATTATTATCCCCAGAATTCAAGCATTATGTCTAATAGAAACACGTGAGGAGGAAATTTCTAATTAAGGGGTACTAATTTCTGTAGATTTTCTAGTAGACAATTGAAAATACCCTAATCATTTTCCTTGGGCTCAAATTTCTAACTGGGATAGGGTGGATTAGGGTACATCTTCAAGTAGATGATTGAGACTGGAGAATATTTTGGTTCTACATAGTACTACTAGTGTTATTCTTTTTAATGACATGAAACCCATGTGGCAAAGCCCAATCACTCAAACAACCTCGTTTGAACCATATTCGTCGTAAAAAACACTAAAAATTAGATAATGGTAATTAACAATGCTATAAGAAAATTGATACTACCTCACTCTTTAATATCCTATAAATAATTTATGTGATTTTCTTGAATTAATCAACTGGGTATTATATTAATAATCAGATGTGGCATTAAACAGGACGTATTTATTGGAGGAGACGAATAAGAACAAGGGCAATTTGATAAACTCATTCACTTCAGACTGTGTAACTTATGTTACATTTTGCTAAATATCTCTCACAAGAATCTTGCGGGTGAGTGATTTATAAATAATTTTATAAGCTCAACTTTAAAAGAATTCTCTCCTGTACAAATATGTAATGCATCAACTAATGATGTTACAATGACAGACAATTTATCTCTGGTTTTTGTGTGTGCTTATATGTACAGGAAAATTGCATCTGTATTTCTAGCCTTTCTTGTTTGACACTACTTATCTCAAAAGGAAGATAGCAAACTTTCCAAATAATCACTTCCCAAGTCCAGAAACTCAAAAACACCATCTTCTTCATTCCCTATCATCCCTCCCAAGCTTGCCACTTTCTTCTGTGCAGGCTCTTGATTCATCATCACACCACCAAGTTCATCTCTTTCACTGGACCTTCTCTTTCTGGAACTGCAGAAATTTTCTTTCTGGTCAAATCCTAAGGCCTTTGAAACAGTCTCAAGTGGGAAATTCAGATATGCCTTAGGGCCTCTAATTCTTAAAGCAGCCTTATCATAAGCCAAAGCTGCTTCCTCAGCTGTGTCAAAAGTCCCAAGCCAAACCCTAGCACCTTTCCTTGATGAGTCTCTGATTTCTGCTGCATATTTCCCCCATGGCCTCCTTCTCACTCCTCTGTAGTGTTTTGCAGATACCTTCTTCCTCTCTTCTTTCAGTCTCACTTCTTCTCCTTCTTCTTCAACCTTATTGTTGCATTCAAAAGCACTGCAAATTTCTGAATCATTACTGCTAGAAGCTGGAAATCCTTCTAAGATCTCTTCCCAGATATCAGCTCCCATTGATATCCATCTTCCTAAACTAGGAAGACTTCTCAAAACTTCCATAGATCCTTCTCTTTCACTCAGATTAGGAAGTTCTTCCCATTGTGATCCATTCTTATTGCTGTTAGTGATTTTAGCCCACACGTTCTCAAGAATGCCTTCAGAAGCTGAATCTCGTTGATTGCCAACAGCCATGTTTGTTTAACTGAAGAGAGATGAAGGGGATGATATATATACACACATACAAGAAAAGGTGGGTACGAATACTCAGAATGAAGACTCTTTTTGAGAGCTTTGACAGCTCATCTCAGGTTTGCTTTGTTCTGCTAAATGAGTTGGTAACTTGTGCTTTAATCCGCTGACCAGCTAATTCTGTGAGGCATTTCAGTGTTTTCAACACCAAGGATTTTTTTTTTTTTAAAATAAAAGAAGACGACTTTTGAGTAATGGGAAATTCATTATTTTAATGTTCTCTCCCTTGACTAGTGTGCTTGTTCAATTATTAGGGATTCATTTCCCAGGTAGATTCTATGTACAGTGTACTTTAAAACATTGAATTCCTCTTGCGGCTCACACGAGCGCGCGCTCGCGCACAGAGTTAAGCAAAGCATCTGAAAGCTGGCAAGGGAATGTCAGTTGTATGGTTCTGTTGCTTCTTCAGTTTCAAAATTCCATACAGCTCCTTCAATAATATATGTCAGAACAGAGATTGCTAGCTGTTTCATTAAGTTTATTTATTAATTTATGTTTATGCCTCTAGATTGTGGAGGCTGCGATTTAATTCAACCATATATATGTTTTAGCAGGTTTTGTGCTCATCATGGACTATTCTACAACAGATTTGATGATTAAGAAAACCATATTATAATACTGTTTCTTACAACATAAGAGAGTTTAAGATATGGTAATTCGACCATATTGCAAGATATGAACTTATGTAGTACTCATACGCTATTCAATCTTTGTTCTTCATCAAGTCTCTTGGCTCAAAAAGTCAAAGGTATCCCGTATATAATAAGTTTATCAATTATAACTGCTCTTTTTCCTCCTAACTAGGGTAAATGACATTTTTTAGTTTTACCAAAAAAATACCCATTTCTGTTTAGACTTAGCTTTATGAGTACTTTTCTGCATTTGTTACTACCATATAAACCAGATTTTCAGTCATATATATGGGATATTTATCGAAGGAGATAACATAGCTTTTTTCATTCATACTATTTGAATACCACAACATTTGGATGCAAGACTTCTTCTAGAAGGGGCTTAATTCCTTTTCAAGATTAAGTGAATGTGAAGTTTAATATGTTCATTTTTTAAATCTTGGAATGCAAGAAATTTTTCACCCGTCCAGAATTTAAGAAATAATATTTTGACTTTCATTTTTTTGAATTTCAGAGTGCAAGCATGTATATATTAAAGTAACTGGTGTAATTAATTTAAAATATAAAAATTTATAATAAGTTAAAGTAGTATTATTTATGATTAATACCATTATTAGCCTTTATTATTTGATCAAATTTTAACTTTTGTCCCTATAATTTTATAAAAATTTAGTGATGGTCTTTATACTTAAATTTAATGATGGTCTTTATACTTAAATTTAAACTATACCCTTGTGAAACTACCATAATTGAAATCAACCATTTTAAACTACAAGGAATAAAATTAAAATTGGATCAAATTCTAAGGATAAAAAATTTAGTTTAACATAAAGATGGACAGAGTAACTAATCAAAATTACTGATGGCAAAGAGATTTGTAGCATTGGTAGCTAGGACAAAAACAAATTACTCGAGGAAGAGATTAACTAAAAAAGGAGCATTTAAAGCCCAACATGAGCTTCGTTGTTAGGATTTGGGTTCTCTGTGCTTTCCAAACTTGCAGGCATGAAAACAAGATGCCGTCCTCAATCTTATCAATTACCAATAATATCCTTCAAGTTCCATAACAAGGTTGATTGTTTTCCTTTCTCGTAGAACTCAAACAAAAGGATTAGAGTTAGCAAAACAATGATCAAAGTTGAAGAAACTTATTATTAACCAGTGATTATGGCATTTGAAACTGTTTGTAACCCAACTTTTTCACATTTCTTTGATCTGATTGGTAGTAATACCCATGAGAGAGAAACAAAGAAAGAGAGTGCATTTGCATGATGATAATGCAAATAAACACACACACACACACACACACACACACACGTATATGGTAGAACTATGAAGACTATGAAGTGAGCTCCCTTGCGACAGAATGCATAGCTGCATCAGCAACAATCTTGTACATCATCTCTGTGGGATGAACAGCGTCCCAGAATACGTACTTGCTTGGATCCGAACATGTCTCCATTCCTCTGCATGATTCCCCATATTCCACTGTCCCTGTCCCACAGCATCCCTTTGATCCTTCCTCAAAACCTGCCAAACCCATCATCACCCTTCATCCTCCTCCTCTTTGTTACATACATTATACTCCTTAGTATAAACCTTCGGTTTATTTTTTGTAGGGACTAAAAAAGTTAAATAAATTATTTTAGATTATATATATTCTCTAAAATACTAATATATACCATTAGATTATATGTCAATTTATGAATCAGGTAAATTAGTTTGAGAAAAAACGATAAGTATTTCAATTTATTTAACTTCCTCAATCTTCTCAAAAAAGTCAATTGAGACTTACCATAAGAATCGGAGAATGTTTGGCAACCACTTTTGAAAAATACTTTTACACAAGTTGAGACAAAATTCTCTCACATACTCACCTCGGATTATGTGAAATCATTTTTCAAAAGCTGTTTACAAACATAACCGACGCTCACTTCGATTGTTAATATAAGATCTACTTTCTAATTCTACTTCTTCATCAAAATAGATTTTATATTAAGAATTGAAGGAGCGAGGGAGTATATCATAAAACAGTCAAATTATAGGCTCTGTTTGGGTGGATCAATACTACTATTGTACTAACCTTGTTTTTTGGGGTCCAAAACAGCATTGAGGATCGAGTTATAGACATCAACATAGGCAGTTTTTAAGCCCAGTTCAGCCTTCAAGGTGGCCAGTTGGCGCAATAGTCTTGTGTTGAATGAGTTAGATACTCTGTTCAAGCTTGCCACACAGTTCCTCTGGTTCTGTAACGTTTTGGCCAGTGGCATGCATCCCATTGGTGGCACCCCCACCACCACAATTCTGTTCGCTCCTAGCCTATGCATCACCTGCCCTCACACATCATTAGAGAGAAAGGATTAGAGGTATATAATGTTATCAAATTAGTTCAAGTTATTTTGATAGAAAGACAAACATAATATATGCACATGTGTAACAATAACAAAGTCTTATTCCACTAGGTGCAATAGGTTATATGAATTACACAATACCATTGAGTTTGATCAAAAACCAAATTATTAGATAAATGGTTAACTAAAAGGTCTCGTTCAATAATATCATTGAGTGTCGTCCTCTACCTTTTTAACTGGACTCCAAACTACTTGATCAATCTTTCTTACGGTGCATTCATTGATCTTCTTTGAACATGTTCAAACCACTTCAAACGATTTTTACTGATTTTTCTTTAATAGATGTCATTCCAATTTCCTTCGAGTAAATTTATTATGAATCTCATTTTTTCTGTATGCCTTCTTCATACTCATGCATTGACTTTAAATCCCAACATTCACTACCATAATTTGTGCACGTTTATCTCAAAAAATCTAATATGGTATCAATAACCACTCTATAAGGGATAGAAAAAGACGAAAAAAAGAAGATTTTGGACATGAGGTCTCAAAGACTGTAAAAGAAGAAGTACAAGCCCAGACGGACAAAGGACTCTGAGACAAAAATAAGTACCAGAAAACAAAAGGTGGGAGTAATATAGAATAGGAGAGAGAACCTGAATGGCATGAGAAAAGCGGGAGAGCAAGAAATTTTGGAACTTTGGCATACTGAATTGATTTGGGCGAGTGGGATCCAAGAAGTAGTTTTGGAGGAAATCGTTTGTGCCCATACTGATTATATAAAGGGCATTCCTTACTATGAATTCTGATCTTTCCACACCCACTTGTTTTCTCAGATGGATCTTGTAATGCTCAAAATACTCTAGCTGTTTTGACATTGGCAAAACGCTCTGTTCCATAAAGGAAAACAAGAATGTGAGATTTATAAAAAAAGATATACCACTTTATGGATGATGCATGATTCAGAAGAAGAAAAAATGACACAGAATTTAATTTACCGAAATATTGGCAGTAAAATCATCGTATCCTGTAGCTGCTGATGCAAAACTAACCCCATGTAGAAGGTCTGATGGCTTCAGATTTGGGTCTAGAAATGCTGGCACTATTTTTCTGTACCCTACTGCCTCAGCTGCATCAAGAGTATGAGCCTAAGCTTTCTTTTCTTTTTATAGAAAAAAGAAAGATGGAAGAATGAAGAAAACAAACTATAAATGTGAGTAACAAAAACATTGTTTTCTGAAATGATAGGATCCTGTTCTTGAAAGAGAGGCGATACTTGTCATAAATCTTTCTAAAACTTTGCTTTCAGATGCCACATTTTTGGATTTGATCTCCTTTAAAATAACCATACCTGAAACTCATGTTGCAAGTTTCATCATCTACTTGACAGAACAAGATTCAAAACCATATTTAAATCTGGTGACTGTTAGCAGTTTGTCCAATCAAAAGCAATCTATTTACATTGTGACTGAGAGATCCACTAGAACATTCTCTGGAACTACATGTAAATGGCTGTTTACTTCATCGCTTATTTAGACCTAAGGAAACAAAACATGAGGAAGAAGCAGAAGGGTTCGTTAGAATCTGACCAAGGAAATCTGAGGCAAGCCTTCCATTACTAAACCTTCCTGTTGGGTGGCCATTGAAGAAGTCTTTGCCATAAGGAAGGAAGTTGCTTTTCATCAGAGTGGGAAGAACATTGTTGTTGCCGGGATCAACACTTGAATCTCCAAACACTAAAAGGCATGACACATTATACTGAGCTGCCAATTGCCTAATGTAAGGAACATCCATAGCAAGTGAAAAACATGGCATTAAAGCAAGTGCTGCCAGAATAATTGCCTGCTTAATCATCGGTAACGCCAATGCCATAGTTAGATGAGCACAAGGCTTTCAAAGACAATGAACCAAGGAAGAGGGGAGCTCAGAACTGCAGTTCCCTCTCTCGTACTCGCTTAAATAGGCAAGACAATCATGAAGAGAGATATGTAAACGTTAAGTTTAAAATGATTTCTTTCATATACTCAGAAGAATTTTTTGCTGTATAATATAAATTACTTGAAAAATTATTAATCCTTATTTATCAATTTTTTTAATATAATTAGCTTTTAAATGTGACTCTCATAGATCTTTTCTTTAAATCTTTATTAGGGGTAAAGTTGGTAAATCTTATCTATTTTAAACATATTTAACGAAGTAACTATTATTCATTAATTTGTGTAAATTAGTTAAAAATGCCTTATAACAAGGATTAGAGGAGTGTACTGTTATTGGCTTGGTTTATTGGTTTACTTACTCCCTCAGGTCATTAATGATACAAGTTACTTGATGAGTTATTAATGAACTTGTTATAAACACTACCCTTTTTTTTTTAAATTACTATAAAGTCTCATGTAAGAGAATTAATATCAGAAATATCTTAAGAAGTTGTCAATGGGAGTAACTTGAGTTGTCAGTGGTAGCTGCTTGAGTTGTCAATGTGACTTTTCTGATATTAATTCTCTTACATAGAATTTTATAGTAATTCTCCCTTTTTTTTTAGATAATAACACTGCCCCTATTATAATTTATAGTTAATATATAAAAATACTCATGAACTTTCATTAAAAATGCATCCAATACTGTATCTTTTAGGAGATGTAAAAATACCCATGACATTTAAAATAGGAGTAGAAATGTCATGTCCGTTAAATATAACATAACACAGTTAAAGCAATGATGTTATATTATATTTAATGTTTTTTGTATTTTTACACATATTTTAAATATTCAAAGGTATTTTTACTCGTTTGAAAAGTACACACTATTAGATGTATTTTTGGTAAGCTTATTAGTTTGTACGTTAACACTATAAAATTTACCGGGAGAAGACTTGAACTCCTGAAGTCCAATATAATGTTTTTCTATACACTTGAACATGGGCAAAGTTAAAGAAATGATTCATTTTTGGGTTAAACTTACTTTTAGTCCCTATAGTTTACCCTAATTTGATTTTTGGTTCCTCAAGTTTAAAAGTTGTAGTTTTGGTTCCTCAAGTTTACTCTGTCTAAAATTGTTAGTCCTTATAGTTTTAAAAGGACTTACAACTAATGTTAATGCAGTTAACTTTGCTTATGTGTCACTAATTCCTTTAATTATAGTGAAATTTCTTAATAACTGGATAAGGAAACATGAAAAAAATTGTTGTATAATTTATCCTTGTAGTTTTAGGGACTTGAATGTTTGACTGCACTAATTAATACAGTTAAATTTAGGGATCAAAATAAATATTCGTTCAAAGTATAAGGATTAAAACCAAAATTCATTCAAAATATAGGGATCAAAAATAAAATTAGTTAAAAGTACATAGATCTTTTAAAACTACAAGGACTAACAGTTTTAAACAGAGTAAACTTGAGGGACCAAAACCACCACTTTTAAATTTCAAGGACCAAAACTTAAATTGAGGTAAATTATAAGGACCAAAAGTATGTTTAACCCTTCATTTTTCAAACAAAGTTAATGAGTTAACCATTTGACTTCCTTCATTTAATTATGATGATGAGGTAGTTAGAGGTCAGTTGTAATTAGGATAAAAAAGAAGTTTCCTATATGAACTAAGTCCAAGGACGAAGATATCAGAATTGGGAAAGTTGGTCCGAGCATCTGAACTATGGTGTCCAGAATTAACTGCTGCATTTATTTGAAAAACAGGTTGTTGGACAGACTGCCAGTGGTAAATTAAAGTCCTTGGTACGGTCACTATCATCATCTATTAATGCAGGGTTATGCAATTCTCCAAAATATCTGCCTTCTCTTTCGCTTTTGGGGTTTATTCAAGCGTTGCAACCTCTGGTGTCTTCAACTTCACTCACTTTTATCTATAATTTTTGTGTTCCAGTTTACAAATGCTTTTCAATATATTATATATAAATGAAAAAAATATTTAACCCCGTTAATCCTATCATAAAATTCAATAATTTTTTAACATTATCACTATTTAATATTTATATTAGATATAACATATGAAAACAAGTTTGATAAATGAAAAATGCAATTATATATTTATTTAAAAAATTTAATAAAGTGATTTATAAATACAATCAAATAAAATCTTCTCTCTCTTTATCTTATAGATAGGGTCAAAGGAGTATATATATTTCATTGAAGTGCTTTTCATTTCTTTTTTTTTTTTTTATCCGAATGATGCTTTTCATTTCATTTTAGCTGTACAATAGCTGGCTTGCTTTGGCTTCAAATCGTTGCAATGAGTTTGTTTGGATTAACAATTAAAATTATTTTTTAACGTAATCTATAATCTATAAAATAAGCATGTGAGAGGAATTTTATCTCTACTTGTATAATAAACAGCCACAATAACCTCCCACTTGTTGAAGGTTGATGAGGACCTAACAGAATGCATTTATAACGTTAAAACGACGTACTGCAAGACAATTTAATAGAAGTCATTTCTAGTTGTGAGGAATTTGATAGTGTGTATTTATCATTTTCTATAACCTCTCATGCTACTATGTTGAGAACAAGACGTCACTGATAAAAAGTTTGATTCTTGTGCCTTTCAAGGAAGGATTTGTACCACACTTTCTTCTATATTCGCTTTCACTCATGATTTGTAAAGCATTTTGCAGCATTATGCATAAATCACAGATCAGTCGAAAAACTTTAATGGGGTGTGACCCCACCAATCCGTATATTATTTTGTTTTATTGCCTGTGGGGTTCTTATTTATGTTGTTGTCCCAGTGCTTAAATCTTCAGAGGAGAATACTTCAAATATGCACAAAATCTGTTATTTCCCTTTAAGCGGTTAGTATTTCAATGTCCTGACGACGCCTAAGAGTAAAGATGAACAAGGGTCATTTTTGCCCCGTAAATTTCTGAGAATGAAATGTAGATTAAGAAAATAAGTAGTATCACTCTGCCCATCATCAACTCAAATAGACGTCTGCCACATCCAATCTTATTACATATGATTTCATGTGTTAATGAGCTATTAACATTGCAATGGCAGTTAAATTTTAAAAACTGTGTGGCAGGTACGTGAGTGCCATCGTCCAGTAGTTAATAATCTGCATACTCAAATTTCAGAAGATGAATCAATTGATAGGTAGCTCTACTGCTTGCTTAATTTGGTTTCATTTACCATTCAAATTATTACAGCTCTTGCAACAAGAGAGGTCCCCATTGACATTTGAAGTACATGATCTTTTTTTTTAATTCATTTTTGGCTATCTAGTATCCGACATTTTTTCTGAATTTTATTATTAAATGTCCGAGCAATCAACTAATTCATATCGTGCACTTGTAGGATCCTTCAGATGATAAATTTTAACGCTGCTATATTCAGTGTTTGAACCTGAAACCATATTTATGCTGGTAGGATGTTTTCACCAATTCAACCAAAGGCTCGATTGCGAAGTATATGGCCATTATCAAGCACTCAATCAACATAATGTCTTCAATGTTCTCCACCAGAAGCATTTAAAACAATAAATTAAGTACATACCGAAAAGTTAAAAAAGCAGAGAGAGAGAGAGATTTGCACCAGATTTCAAATTTGGCTTGTATTAAAAAAATGTTATTAATGCATCAGAACCAAACCTCCTAAAAAATTACTTTACAACAGGGACAGGAGGGAGTGGTTATCATTTATAGTCTACTGGAGCTATCACAGGTTTCAATCAAATTTATAGATATTTAAGCCTTATTATATTTATGCTAAGCGCATGCATTTTCCTACTAGAACTAATCATATTTGAGGTATTGTCAAACACTGAATGTTGACACCTTTTTTAGTGAATATTCAAATTATAATTCATTGAATTGTGAAAGATTAAACTCTTCCATAAGACCCAAACACAATTAGTTATTTAAGCGTTATCATCGTTTCTTCTTTTGGTTGCCCATCCGGATCCATCCCGTGTCATACATCTGACTGTGTGGGTTAGTTTTCCAACGAGGATTTCTGCATACGTCGAAACTCAAACTCAAAACCCCGTTTAAGCGTAATCAAACCACTTGCCACTTGAACCAACTGAACCAATCCGGTTATCATTGTTTCTTGAACTGCTTGATAAGAACCAAGCACCAGACTATTTTGTGGGCTATTAAAAGGACTTG
Source organism: Vachellia collinsii (assembly GCA_006871305.1). Classification (NCBI taxonomy): domain Eukaryota; kingdom Viridiplantae; phylum Streptophyta; class Magnoliopsida; order Fabales; family Fabaceae; genus Vachellia; species Vachellia collinsii. The sequence goes on from QFDD01000847.1 coordinate 20,829, forward strand.
GGCCAAGAAAACAAGGCATTGATGAACTGCTACAGATTGGTCCATTGGTCCCAATGTGGAAAGCCTTTAACCAGGTCATAAATGGCCGAAGGAGCTGGTGCGCAAGTTGCAATATGATAATACTGCATTTATTTACTTATTTTTTTCAAACACACCAAACAATGAAGTACTGAACACAAATGAAAATGTTAGATCCCTATTGAAATTAATGGAAAAAAAATTCATATATCTTGATTGTAATGAATTAATGATAGTTCTTGTTTTAACAGCATATCCAAGACTTCTCTTTTTTTCCAGATACGTAAAATAACCCAAATTCAGATGTTTACCTTTTAGTTATTATTGGCATTAGTATATTATAAGTATGACTTATTTTTAAATATCCAGAATGGAAAGGAAAATTCATATATTTATTTTAGAAATCTGACTACGGTTTTTTATAATTATGTTTTTTAATGTATATACATTTTAATACATGTTTTGTTTAAATAAAGAATATTAGCTCTCTGGACAGCAATCCGTTGTAGTCTAGTCGGTTAGGATACTCGGCTCTCACCCGAGAGACCCGGGTTCGATTCCCGGCAACGGAAACTTTTTGAAAAGTTTTTGCACCTTTTTGGTACCCCCGGGTCTTCTTCCATTCCCGGCTCGAGTGGTCCTTGTCAGTTGGGTAGTGGTGGTGGTTCGGGTTCACTATTATGGCGGGAAATAAGAAAAGCATCTAAAAGACTCAGACAGAAGAAATTGGCACCTGCAGGTGAAAACAGGGAATCGGGTGATTACAATGGAGAACCCTTGCACTAGCAATAGGGGATGGAACAGAGGAGGCTTTGAGGAAAATATATTGGCCATATTCGATGCCTCGGAAACTAAGGACAGTCAAGAGTTTCGCGATGACAGTACGTATCTCCCTTCTCTTATGCTCACTGATATCTTTGCTCTTCATATCCCCAGAAATTTATGTTTGGTTTTTCAGAAAGCAAAGACAAAAGCAATGTTTTTATGGGTTTTAACTATTTATTTTCTGGGTTTCACGGTTAAAAAGAAAACAAGCCTTGGTGAATGTTGCCGGTCCTATGGGAATTTCCTTAAGTTCTGGATCACCTCACATTTTATATGCAATTTCTGGGCAACTAAACGTGGGTTACGACGGCTGTACGCTAAAAAGATCCTATTTTTTACTTTCTTTCTTCATTACCTTCATATATGCAGGGGTTGCTTTCCTGAGTGCTGTTCGTGCTGCTTCAATTGTTTCAGATCATGGAACGTCACCAACTTCGTAAATCCCTACCCCCGTCCCGTTACACTCATGCCCACTTGCTGTGAACTCCTAAAATAACCTGCCCTTTAAGATTCAAATGAGGCTTCATTTTTTTGGTTTTTTCTCATCAACAAGGAAGAATGCATTTTAGACTGTAAAGTGTAAACTGCATTGCAATTACAAGTGCTGAGAAATCGGGCTATAAGAATTTACTGTAATTGAAAATTTGAACCATTTTTTCAAAATCCATTCGGTTGACACTTTCCTATGAAATGTTCAATATCATTATGCTTTTATCCACGTTGCTGGTTCTTTTGTGTATATTCCAGTCAACTGTGTGCTTAATTTGAAATTTCAATTTGTTAAGAAAAATGTTTGAGGGAGTTTTCTATATTCTGCGGACCGGGAAGTCTTTAGAGTTGATCATGGTCAGTTATCAGCTTCTGATTGAGTTAAACAAGGTATTTGACTGTGACGTCAATTTACTTATTCATATTCATACTCTCTAGATGTAACTTATGCCGTAACTACTTTTTTTTGTTGGGTTTAGCGCTTCCCTCGTGTGTATTTTTCTAGGGAAGAAAAATCCAAACCAGGCCGTTGTTCTTCATCAGAGTTGGTTGTAGTTGAAGAGGTATTATCAAATACTATTAATCATCTTCATGCATTCTGTTCTGATTTTTATTCCTGGTTGCGTATAATTGCTAACATTGGAATCTGGTTGAAATAGATTACAAACATTTATATTTTTCTTTTAGGCTTGGTCCCCGATTATTGTTAGTCTAGATAATGCCAGTACAATCAATCAAGCGACAGGCAAGCAGTTTGGTGACCCTATTGACCCCTCTGTGAGTTGGTCTTTCCTGCGCTAAACTCTGTTATTTAGTCCTTTAGTTCTTCATTCACTTAATTTGAAATATTTTTCACTGTGCTTCTTATTCATCCTTGGTCCCCATTTTGTCCTGTTGACACTGCCATGTTGATTCCTACTTAATTCTTATTGCACTGTGAACTTATATTCTACTTGGGTCTTAGTTTAAAGAAGGGAGTCTTTGATTGAACCGCTCAACTATCAATAACAATGTACTTAGGAGTTAGGAACCTTTTCTTCCTGTATAATTAAAAAATGTCTGTATAAAAATTACTGTAATTGAAATTTACCAGTTGTACAGCTTATTCTATGCCTCCGCCCTGTATTTGTTTAAGAGAAATCTGTGCTGCTTTGAGCAGAAGCAGATACTGTTATAGTCACTATTCAAAACTTTAATTCGGTTGTGCTTCATGTATTGAGGATGATGTGGACTAATTACTAATATTCATTACACATAATTTTTAAATTGATGACAAGTGCTCTGCAGTTCAGTAATCGTTCATTGTCTTCTTGTGATTTGATTTTTTTTTAATTTAATACTTAGTTCTGAAACGAAGTTTCTCCCATAATTTTCCATCTACCTTAGAGTTTTTATTGTCTGATTGACGAGCTTGCTGAAATGTTATCCAACGCCAAATTCCAAGCATCAGATGTTAAGGTTAGTTCATCTATGTTCTACATCTTGTTCTGAAATTCCGTAAAATGTATGTTTTTCTAGGTTGAAAGAGGAATTAGTTTAGAATAATATTGAGCTTCATCTTTTTCCATCCAGAGGGAACAGTGTAAATAACTAAATATATGATTTCTATTAGTTTGGCACAAACCACTTTCCATTTGATTGTGACTAAACTCCCTCCTGATGTATAATACATGGTCTTTAGCTTTATTTGCTACTTACATGTTAAGCGACTAAGTTTTTCATTTATTACTGTTGTAAAGTTAATCGTCCTTTTATAAAGTTTGAAATTGATTGTAATTTTGTTGAATAAATAAAGTTAATAATTTCTTTTTCTTTTGTTTTTTTATTTTTTTTTGACCTTGTTCCAGCCCTTACAAAACATGTTGGTATTTCAATATCTTATCAAAGCTTTTGAAGGAGATTTTTTACCTCGCAAAGGTGTGTATGAAGTTAAACTTGATATCTAATATCTTCGGCATATATTCTTATAATGCTTCTAAGCAAATATTTTCTGTTGCAGCAACCATGGACTGGAACATTGAGAGGGAGTCTTTGCTCAACATGTTACTGGTATATATGCTTTTTGAAGCCAAAGCTCGGAAAATGTTGTGTAAATGGTCAACCCACAAAATATTTATAGCATTAAACAGCTTGTTAGGAGTATATCTTCACTTTTTTCCAAGCACTTATTGTAGAAACATTGTGCTTCTCTATTCTGCCTTTTAGAAGGTGTTGCTACTTTTATTTGCTGAAATATATTTATAATCTGATTGTTTTGCAGGGATCAAGGAAAATAAACTATAAAGCCTTAATGAAGAATTGCTTGACCACTATTTGTCAACTATCTCAACTTAAAAATGAACCCAATAAATATATGGAGTGTGAAGAGGTTACTAAATCTAGCTCATTCAAAAATTGTCTTACTTCATTGTCAATTGCTCTAGCTGAAGTTGGAAAGAACACCTGCATCTCCATGGAAAAATTTATGGTTATGGTATGTTCCTGAATATATAATCCGATCTCTGTGTGTGTGTGTGTGAAACAGCTTACCTGTCTGAACTGATATTCTCAATGATTTTAGGTAATGGAGCTTGATATGTCAAGGAACAAAGCAGATCTTGCTGGTTGTACTACAAGGGCTGATGGGTCTAGGTACCTTCTATTTTTGAGCCTTTGCTTAATTGTTACAATGTTGTTCTATTGAAAATTATAGTTTTTCTTTGTCTTGCATCTTGATTGAAGATGTGATATTGTACTTTGGTGCAGAACACCTTTGGTGGAGATAATTTTGGATGAACTAACTTATAATCAAGATATGGTCCCACAATTTCTTCAGGTAGCTTCTAAATATTCTCCTAAATGTCTTCAATATTCTGGTTAGATGGTCTAATAATTCATAGATAGGGTTATGCCTTTCCTAATGAAACCTATGCATTAGTGAAAGGGCACGGCCTGATAAGGATTTAACGCAAATTAATCTCTACATAGTAAAGTGAAGATCTTATTTTAATATCCTTGTTTAGGATTACTTTAGTACCTTTTATTAGGGTTTGAGTAGAAGCAACCGCTTTTTGCTTGCGAATATCCATGTTCATATTTGAATATAATGGATTTATTGGTTATTCTATTTTAACGTGTACACTGTCAGAGGCTTGAGTTTTCATGTTCTCTGAAACTTCTGTGCCTTCAAATTTTCAGTTTGTGTTTTGCGGGTCTTGACTGTGTTGTTATGACTGATGGTTTATTCATTGGATGAAAATGGTGTCAGATCTTCACTGAACCTAAGTGGAAGCTGGAAATAGTTGTGCAGTATCTCCGGAAGTACATAACTAAGGTATCAACAATTAGATTTTTCAATATCTAGTGGGAGTAGCTTCTCAATTATAATATTTATGTGGCTGTTTTATTTTATTTTATATTTCTCGTAAGGGCCTTTTGCCTGATGAGAAGGGCCGTTATTTGTATCGCTGTCCCATCTATTTTTTTGATTACTGTTATGCAACAATGCAGCCGTCTGTTCGGACTCGTAGAACAAATGTTTCTGCTGAGGGTGAAACGTTTAGTGGGGCCTTGAAATGCTTTTCAAATAAAGCCACCACTAAGAGCACCATTAAAAAGATTGATTCGGACATAGTTCAGTTCCTTTTGGCTCATGGTTTCCAGGTACTTTTCTCATCAAAATATGTAACTATTGAAAATTTTTTATTTACTGTTATCAGTGTAAGCGAGGCGAATTTTTTTTGTCAAAAATATAAAATTCAACGATTGATTAACAATTCCGCTAAAAAAATTCCTAAAACTTTTGGCAAATTTATCTGTATCACGGAAGAACCATAGGCAGCTTTCTTGGTTTCTTTCGAGTTTGACTCAATCTTACAGGGGACATTGTTTCCTTACAAACCAATGTTATACTTCCTTTATTACATGGCATATACTTTCTATGCATGCGGAATAAAAGCTTTGATTTGACAAGTAAACAATCATCTTTGAACTGTAATATTTAAGTAGTGTCCTGATAAGACCCTTTTTTTAGCGTAGTTGCTTAAATTTTCTAAAATGAACCAGTAAATCCCTAAAACTCAGCACTATGAATATGGCTAAAATTATAATTGGAAAATGAATACCGGAGGGAGTATTCAGTTATGGTTGGCCACCCTTTTGACGGTGTCAAATCATTTTTCTGAATGGGTTTTGTTGCGCTTAGGCTCAATTGTCGGTATTGTCTGAAGGACACGCAGAGGACAAAGTTGCTGGTCATGGAGAAGAGCGACATAGTGCTCTTGTGGATATGTCTCAGAGCGTTATCTCTGCATTTGATTGTTTGAGAAGCACAGATGAGTAAGGAACATGCTTTTTCTGGAGTATAATATAACTTCTGCACAAATAGAAATCTGGCTTGTTTGTCCATGTAGTTTTGCCGACAAGGGATATTCTAAGTCCTGGATATAGAGTTACCTGAGAGTTCCCTTCAACGTTCAGAAAGAACTTGCAGCGAGCTTTTAACTTTGTCTTTGTCTGTCCTGGTGCAGGCATATGGAGATTTTGTCTGTAGGAAAAGAGGCACTGTTTACGGCAGCAACTATCGTCTCCATGAAGTCCTCCTCATGTTTAAATTGAAAATTGAGCATCAACTTGTGGAGGTTGGGAGACAGAAGCTCGTGAAGGTGAAGGTGAAGGTGGTGAGGGTGAAATAGGAATGAGTTTTGGTTCCATGGAATATATTAGACTTTCATGGTTCAGGTTGAGGAAGCCAATTCCATCTGTTTTGATGAACCAGTTCCCTATGGAACTGGGGTTTTTTTAGTTCCACCCTCATTTCCCCTCATGTCCTGTACGGTTCCTATGTATCTAACATGGCATTGGTTTGTCACTCACCCAAAAATGCAATCATATTTTTCCTCTCCCCTTCCAAAAGCTCAAATTCTTTCATGCCAGGTCGTTGGGAAAAGAAATATTTATGAGAAGCCTAGATTTTAGGGGTATGATCAAACACCTAGCAAGCCAGCCTTGGGTATCTCACATTGCAGGCTGTGGCTGTGTCACTGATGAGGGTGAGAGTAACATTTTCGATCCTTCGAATACCTTAAATATATACTTTTTAATTTTTAATAAAAAATACGGGTCTACTTGTGCTACAAATTTTAAAGGAATTGAAAACTGTTTCTGTAATAAATCTAACAATGTAACTGCAAGCCATTTTAAATAATGAATTGTATATGTTAATTCCAAAATTAACATGGTTGAATCCAATATTTTTAGTTGAATAATCTTAATTTGAATGTTCCTAATTATTATGTTGTTTTATTCAAATTCAAATCCATTCTTTTTTTGTTAGGCTAAAGTGAACCGACACTAAGCTGGTTTTTGTTGAAACATAAATTTTTTAACTTCTGTTATACAAGTACTTAGTAGTCTTGGATTTCCTTGTATCTGAATGTAAATTTTAAAGAAATTAATTCAACTTGGAAAATTAAATGAATTATTAAAGAAAATAATACATATGAATCAGTAGTAAATATAGAAGGAATAGAACTCACCTATAGCTAGATGGGCCTTATTGGCCTAAATAGCTACATGGACCTTCATCATGGACTTGATAAGGCACAGGCCAGATCAGCAGGCCTTTCTTTGTGAAATTAAAGCCCTCATGTCGTATCTCTTTCCCGTTCAATCACATAGTAGCGGCCAAACTGTCGTTTTTTTGCTTTTTGGTGCTGTTTAATCCTCATCCCAGTTCCCAGGACCCAAGAGTTCCGACGTCCGAGGTTTATCGAAGTTCAGCTAGCCAACACCACCGTACCAGAATTGATTCATAGAGTACGAAGTGGTCGGGTGAAGGCGGTGGCGAAATGTTCGATAAAATTCCTGACTGGATTCAACTTGCTCATTACGAAAGTCTATAGTCTAGCACCCACCAAGAACACCGGAGACTTTGAGGGGAGGTTTAAAGCCTGTGATTCACCCTCTCAAATTCATTTTTAAGTCAATAATGCAACGGCTGTCGTCAAGAATTTCGTGGAGCCTAGCCTATGTGGCGAAAACTGTGTTCTGCAATGAATTGCCTGTATCCTCTTCTCCTACATGCTTCTTCTCTGCAGTTGCCGTTGGAGCACGTGTCCAGAAATTGCCAGAGCTGGATATTCCTGGGGATTTCCTGAAATGGGCTTCGCTTGGCTTTTATAGGACATCGAGATTCGCTACAGGGTTCACCCCTTTGCAGCCCAAGCCATTGGATTCTATTGTGGATTTTGAGAGAGTAAAGGATCGATCGCCTGAAGAGATTGCTTCTATTTGGGACGATGTAATGTTTCATTTCTTGTGAATTACTTTGCCTTGCTCACATGTGTTGCTCTGCTTAAATTTTTTTCAGTTGTTCTAGACTTGAAACAAATGGGATTTGATACAACTAGAAACGAGCGATGATTTTACTTTTTTTTTTTTTAATCTGTTATTTTTGAGCCTTTGGCTTGCTGTGGTATGCAAATCGTTGGTTCTAAGTTCTAACAGTATCTATGAATAGATAAATTGAGATCTTTAGTGTCAGCCAAGCTACTTTTCTCCATCGTCTTCATTATTGAATTTGTGCTATATGTTTCCATACATATCTTCATTATTATGATAAGTCCGTTGTAATTATTGAACAGGGGTAGACTTTCCGATTTCCAATGAAGCTTGGGCACAAGCTGCCAACAGCTTTCTGATTTTCTGATTTTAAATAGTTTCTTTTCTTCTTTTTTTTTCCTTGTCAACTAAATGGTTTGGCTTGTTTTATTTCAGTATCACCTGGGAAGAGGTCATATTGGAGCGTCTATGAAAGCTAAACTTTACCACTTGCTGGAGCAAAGATCAGACAGTTGGTAGTGTCATTTTCTTTGTACCAGTATTATGTATTTATTTTCCCTTTTATGTTCTGAAATCTCAACTTTCTTTTATTCTTGGCAGCCAATATTTCGTCATTCCCTTATGGCGAGGAAGTGGTTATATGACGATGTTTGCTCAAGGTTTGGAAAAAATATACTGACCCTGATCATTTGTCCTGATAACTAATCATTACTGCGACTTAGAATTGAGTTGTAGCCTCTGTTGTGTGTGAAAAGCCTCCCCCGCCCATAAGATTGGTTGATTATTTTTGGCAAATGGGGTGTAGTAGAGAGAGCTTGAGATATTGAAAGTAAAGAAGAAACACTTCATTATATGATACGGTTCTTAACTTCTTATGAATGATAGGAAATGAACCAAAAGGTTTAGTTTCCCCGCCCTCATGTCCCAGATATGATAGAACTATTAACTGATGGATGATGAAATGCTTGATAAAACTTGATGTATTTTTTAGATGCTAAGATTTATTTGTTTTAAATTCTAAGCGAAATATATATGTAGAGATAACTTGCTAAATATCTTAGGGTCAACGCTATTGTTAGGAAGTTTTTAGATGATGTCTTTTACAAATTTGAACTTAGAAAAGGATAAAAAAAAAGACTGAGGTAGCAAAGGAAAATCTTTCTTTTTTTTTCCTTTTTGCTTTTAGTTAAGGGTGAAGCTGAAGATACTAGGATTAATAGAATTGTACTTTCCTTATAATTGTGCCCTTGCATATGCTGAAATAAAACATCTTAAAGTTAAAACAGATTCTTTGTTGTTGACTTTGTTTTTTACTCTTAGTTGATCTTATTCATACACACACTTTTCCTTGCAGTGCAGATGCCACACATGATTTTCACTGGTCTTCAAGATTACAAGGCCAGGGGAACCCAAGCAGCTCCCTACCTAACTGTGTCCTTTTACAAAGAATTTGCAGAGAGCAAGGATCTGGTACTTATCCGTGGGGATGTTGTATTTACTAACAAGCTCAGTGACTCAGAGGCAAAATGGCTTATAGAAACCGCTCAGTCATTTTATTTGAATGATGTGAGGTACAAGTTGGTCGAAAGGTTCAACAAAGAAACACGAGATTTTGAGTTCAAGGACGTGTTGCAAGCATTGGACATGCCGATCCTATGATTTCTCAACTTGATCAGCCTGTGGAGGTTAACTGAGGGAGTCTTTTTCATTGGGGGCAGAAATGACATTTGGTATTCTATTTTTTTTTTTTTCGAATGACATATTCATTGTTGTTGCTTCCTTCCCTTTGGTTGGATTCTTAATAATGGTTGAAGATTGCTTTGTGAAAGCTTAAATCCATGCAAGAGTGAAATCAGCACCTTGAATTTCGAATACCATGTCACAGGAATTTGTTATTTAAATTAGGGTTAACACATCTTTGATTGTCGTGATTTACATGCATTTTGGTTTTGGTCTTCAATCATATGGTTTTGATTCTCTCAAATTTACTCTTTTCAAACCGTTAGTCTATGAAATTTTAAAAAGACTTGAAATCAGGTAATATTGTTAATTAAGTTTATATAGCATTAATACTATTAAATATGCTTATGTGAATGCTGACTAGGTAAGATGAGAAGAAAAATAAATGAAAAACTTTATTTTTAAAAGTTGTCATGTCGTGAAAACTCAACGGGTTGTTCTAAACTTATTAAAAAAAAAAATTCTAATTTGATTGGTTTGTTCAAAACTTATAACTAGATCAATCAAAATACTGATTTACTAGTAAGATGGATTGAACCAATTAGAATTTTTGTGCCCATTTTTGTATGAACGAGCCGATCTTGGACCTTTATCTGATGTGTCTTTGCACTAGAACAACTTGTCAATGGTACAAATCATAACCAGCTTTGATTGTAGACTTGCTGTCTTTCTTGCTACATTTGGCAAAAATTCAATTAGTTGGGAAAACAAATCCAACTAAAATACAAAAAACAAAAAGCATATTGGAGTCAGTCGGTCCCCCCCAAAATCAGAGCTATTTACTTGGTCAATTTATTTCTTGGGCAGCCAGTGAAATCAATGACAATTAATTATACAGTTCAATTAAGGCTTTCGTTAATAAAAATAAAAAATATGAAATTTTGACAATGGTCCGAGAAAAAGAAAAGAGATAATGCTGTGTATGTAGCAATTAAAATTCATTTTTTTTTTATCATAACTAAACAAAAGTTGAAAAATCTGAAGTGTGACCGCTAAAATTAAATCTGGAGTCTTACAAAATTATATTTTTTGGTGCAAAATTGTATACCTTTTCACCCAACTCACAGTGTCTTATTTCCGAATCAGGATCAATATATATAACAAAAAATAAATAAATTACTAATGAACAGTGCAACTTTTAGTCAGGCAGCACTGCTCTTCAGGTTGCCAACATGTAATTCTATATATTTTAGCCACAGGTTGGCAAAAAAAGAAGAAGGGGAGAATTGAGTAAAGATCCCCTGTTCAAAAAATTAATTAAAGAATGAGATATGGTCAGTTGCACATATGGAAGTTTAGTTACATATATGGAGCTCATTTGCACATAACGTGAAAGCTCAATTCCATATATGTAGAATGTCTCATTCTATAATTAATTTTTTAATGGGAGATTTATCCACAATTCTCCAAAAAATGCTACTTTGGATCCTTATTGTAAACTCTGATTGATTTTTTTTAGGAAGATTAATAAAATTAAATTACCTAATTTATAGATTTGTATGTAATTTTATAATACATATAAGTATCTTAATATATATAATTTAAAATGCATTAGCTTTTTTAAATTGCTTCACCTGGTATCCTAGTCAATTCTGTAAGGAATTATAAATCAAATTAATTCGAATCGAGATATGAGAATAACCATTAAGATTGACACTCTAGCTTCTAAGATGTTTCATTCCCAAAAAATTGAACCCATGATCACTGGTTAAACCAGAACAAAGCCAACCAAGTGATCTTACCCAGGGTTTGCATTAGCTTATTTCAAGTGCTAGATGTATATATTTCAGCCAAAAACATGTGCTTGG
>QFDD01000848.1:0-29105 GCA_006871305.1 Vachellia collinsii
TTAGTGATAGCGTCAAATAGAATTCCGATCTTAGATCAACTGGGCTGACCTTACTTCAGAAACAGATTCTGCAACTAGAAAGTCTCCATCCCCTATCGGTCTACTTTGTAGATTCCGGATCGACAGAACCGAATCCCCTCCAATGACCTCCTCCTTGTGGCCTTTCGCGCTAGCGTGCTCAGTCCCTTGCATGCTTGAGGGCTTGAGACGCTAGCTCAGTCTGTTGCTTGTTCGTCTAACACGCAACGGCTTTGAAGTTTGATTGCATGGCACGAAGGAGAATCATAATCAATAGAAGAAGTTAATTTCTAAATCGCATTTCATGGAAAGCCTTTGAAAGAAACTAAACTGGCATTTTGATTGTGCTTTTCTTTTCATCACTGTTGCAAAGAGGGACCGAGCCAGAAATAGGGAGAGAATTCAATAAAGATAATGCATTTCTCAGAAAACACTGTACAGCGTTCTTGACACAAGAAAAAGAAGAAAACCTGTTCCTGTCCACCGCTATTCACACACCAGCCGCCGTTGATGACCCGTTTCCGTCCAGAGATCTAGTCCATGTCCGACGATGCTTGGAATCTTTCTCTACAGCCAAAAAAGCCCAACTCTGTCGAAATGATAAAAGGCCGATATGACAGTCAGGGGTATTTTTGTCATTTCATTACTTTGTTCTCTTTCCTAACTTCCGGAAAACTAGGACTACCAAACAGACTAAGAGAGGAATCCTAGTGCCTTCCTCTGCATGCCAAACACAAGTTTTGGGCGGTAAAAATTCATTGCAAGTAAGGTCTTCTGTCTGTCCCCGCAGTCGAAAGTCGGGTTTTCGCGTCTTTATCACCGCAACAAGACGCAGGAACTCCCCGTCTGTTAGGAGCAAGCAAATTCACATTGTTCGGCATTCTGCACTTGGTCGAGCTCGCCGTCGGCCGCCGCCACCGTCGTCAGCCCTGCGTGCTCTTTCTCCGGCAAGTATTGAAGAAGGTACGAACCTTATCTCCTCCCAAAGTCCGGTGATATTGATTTGTTTAATCTGACATTTATTTTGTTCCCCGTGTCTTCTGTTCATTGTCAACCCTGTGTTGACGCGGTTGAACCTGTTCTTGCATTGTTTTAAAATTTTTCATTTTGATTAATTGTAATTCTTCAGTGACTTGTTGGAGTTGCTTGAATCAATTTGCTCACTAAGGCATCTTCGTAAAAGTATTTGGAATAAAAATTAAAAGGGTATGATATCAACTGTGCGTATTTATTTCTAAGATTGCAGTGGGGGGCATCTGCCACCATTGAGTGTGATGTAGGTCCGACTACGTGGCAAAGGTTACTAGTTGAGAGGTTCTCTGTAACTTATATTGAAGAAAACTTCACTTCCTGATGGAAAACAGGATATTTCAACAGCTAACAATTTAAATCTCATACAAAAATCTATTGCTAGCTCAGTTGATATCCTTCAAAATTTAAATGTTTCCTGCATTAAGAAATAAATCTACTTAATTATTGTAGCATTGTTACCGGAAAAGTGTATTATGCTTCTTGAAGAAATAGTATGATAGGTAGAAGAAACTTTTCTTGGGAAGTTTAGTTTCAACCTATGAATTTCTACGTAAAACAATAAACCTGAGCATGTTTGCAGCAGTCAGCTAGATGGGAAATGCCACTATTATTAATAGAAGTATAAGAAGAAGTGCAAAATGGAGAATACATTCATCCAGATATTGTTGTCTCGGTAAAAGTGGCTGATATATTGGTGTTTAAAGTAGTGCAAGGTGAAAATACTTGTCAAAGGATGGCCCTCTTTAATATTGAGGTTAAATACTTGTCAAAGGATAACCCTCTTTATTATTGAGTTTAGACACTGTTCAATTCAAAGTCAGTGTCTCTTGACACCATGAGGCCACTGTCTTCATTCAAGTTTTGTTAGGCAAGTGCGTTTGGTGCCTTTTTTCTTTTTTCTGCTTTTCAGCTGAGTGCCTTATGTGCCTCTGTGTGATTGGAAGCAAAAGGGGAAGGGTTAACTCATAATCCTGGTAAAAAGAATTTACAAGTGGTAGGATAAAATATGAAACTACAAAACCCAATGTTGGAATTTCCACCCAGCCTTAAAGATGAAAGAGAAAGGTAAAATCATTATTCTTGTTTTAAAACATTACTTAGACTATTTGATTTTGATGTTTTTGTAAACAAACAAGAAAATTAAGCTACCATGCCACAAGTGATATAAGCCCTCACATTTTTAGAGTTGTAAAGCTAGTTATTTTTAATAATTTTACATATGGCTTAGATAATAACTTTATACATTCTCTAAATATTGTTGATTTTTGGTTGATGATATAATTATGCTTGATTGGTGATGTTAGTGACTTAATTAGTGAATTGAAAATTATCATGTCTTATCACTTCATGATTAATACATTTGGATGGTTCATTTATATGTCAACTGTTGTTCCAAATTTACATTTATTTTTGTTTATTTAGCATTTTTTTCCTAACTTTGGCGCATTGCTTCAAGTGGCTTTAGAGGTTATGTGCTGTAAGGGTTTCTTTCATCTTTGACTACTTTGAAATATGCTAAAAAATACTAGGACGGTTCTGCTCTCTTGCCCACATTTGATTATTTAAATTTCAGATTTAAACTGGGGTTCAAGTTATGGTTATGGAAGCGTATATAGATAAAAGTTTACGTCTCTGTTTTGATTGCATAACTGCTCTGCTTCAAGGCTTTTGGCTTTTGAATCATGATTTACTCCTTGTGCTTTCTTGAATAGCTGGTCCTGTTGATTGTATTGTATTATATCGTTTACAGCTTATGCATTTATTTTACTCTGCAAAAGTAGAATTTTCAAACTCATGAATGCTTTATCTGCTGCTTATTGGATACTTGGTTATGTAGTTTGCCAGCTTAAGCTTATTTCATTTGAGTGCTGTTGGCTTTGTCAGATTGATTGGAGCCTTTCTAGGAGACGGTGTGTAGGCTGTTATTTCATTGGTGGGCTGTTGGCTTTGTCAGATTGATTGGAGCCTTGCTAGGAGACGCTTTTTTGGCTGTTGGAGTTAGTGGTTGCTCTTTGTGCTTACCTGGCCCATGGATCCATTTGATGATGTTTTGCCAGAAGCTCCTGTTTCACGTGGTGAGTGATCCATTTGAAGGTACTGGGAAATTGTGTTTCTGGATTAAGTTTCTATTAGATATTCTGATCACAATCTTCTGTAGCTAGGGCGGGTGGCAGGTTTATTCCAAAGGCCAAAGCTAAACAGCTGGCTCGTAAGGAAATATCTACATCAACTCAAGCAACCTCATCTAATGATGGAAAGAATGATCATGTTGCTTCATCATCCATGAGCTCAGACTCAGTAGGAAATGTTCCAACAAAAAGTAGTAATCTAGTTGATTTAACTCCAGATAAATTAGCAAAAGAATTTCTGAAATGCAGTCATAGTTCACCAGTAGAAATCCCAGCTTTGGATAGTATTAATCCTGACCTGGAGGGTTTTGAACAAATTAATGTGAGTGGATGTGATGCAGTATTGGTGGAAGCTCTGCCTTCAACCATTGCAGCATCTGACATCAATAGTGATTGGTCTACCAATTTTCCAAAAGCAACTAATGAGGTAAATGCTGTATTTGATTGTTTTCTTGATTCATTGTTTCTGGAGCATTTGTAATTGCGACTTCTTTTTCCTTGAAATTTCTATTTTTCAGGCAGACCCTGTTGGTTTTGATGTGGATCTAGTAGTAGACGCTGTTCCTGGGACCGACCTACATAATGGTAAGTTATGTTTTTGACAAATACTTGTATTTTAGTGAAACCCTATTCTGATTGCTATGACTGGAGCTACTTAAAAAATCATAGTTGCGTGAAACCTTAGTCTGTATCAATTACATTACATTTTTGTTAAGCATGTGAGTTGCAAGTGAACCTGTAAGCAGAGGATCAAATTTGGTTTATAAATTGATGTGTAGGAGTTTCAATACTTTAGCAAATACTAAGTAACAAAACATTGAACCCATCTTGATTTCATATCTCTCATGTGGCTGACGGCATATACAGCCACCTTAACCCGCTAAAGCTCATCTATTTAGAAATGTGATTGATCTATCTGCAGCTAACTCAACCATTATTGAGAATGAAGAACCTTCTAGATACCGGGAAGGTGAAGGTCCATTTCTTGATGGCAAAAAAAGTTTGGAACATCTTAATTCATCGTTGCAAGCTGGTCCTGATGTGGAATCCCAAAGTGGTGCAGATTGTAAGGTTGCAATGTTGGAGACAAGTCATTCAAATCCTAACCTTGAGAGAGCAGGACAGGTATAATTTTTCACATATTCTATTTCTTGACATGGTGTTATTATCTACTCATAGAGGAACTTCTGTTTAGGTAGAGTCTGCTGAACTTGAATTAGATCCGTTCAGAGATACTCTCCCTGATCCTGGTCTTAGGAATGGTTAGTAATCCTTCTGCTCTTATTTATCCACAATAATTGTATATTACTAAAAGTATAAATTATTTTTTATCTGTTCTTATTACAGCTCGCAAGTTTCAACCCAAGATTAAGCCTCGGCCTAGAGTAGGGACTGCAGCAGTTGTTGCTTCTGCTTCATCTAATGGTATGGTGGCAAATTATATTAAGATGCTTTCTTCTTGCTCAAATAAACTTTAACCCAGTCAACCAATTTGACTGCACCCCGTGTCAGATATCCTTAGGACAATCAATACATTAAGTGATACCGACAATTCATGCTTGAGGGTGCTATTATCTGAGGACAAATCAGAGCCTCCTACTGCCATGCTTTCCGAGGTTTCTGTTCACAATGAGCCTAGGGATTGGCCTTCTAACATTGGAAAGCTGGCGGGAGAGGTAAAGGAAGAGTTAATATTGTTTTTTTGGTGTTACTTATTTTTCTACATGTTGATAAAGTAAAAATCCTTGACTTTCAGACTACAGACATATTTTCTGTGTTGTCTCTTGATGATTTTCTCACACAGGATGGCTCTAGTGCAGGTAAATTATCGAAAGTTTTGCAATCATTGCTAACAATGGTTCTAACAAATGTCTTGTCATCTATCAAATCATATCAACTTTTTATAGTTCATCGTCTAAGCTACTTTGCTACAACAAAATTCCCCCATTTTTATAATTGATTGACTCTAGACTATGATTTACCTGACATTGGATCTTTCAGTGATGATGGGGTTCTTATCTTTCTTTTGTAGGAAATTCAGCACTTCCTTCTTTCCATGAGAAGGTAACAGAGGATTTTGTCAACCAGCCATGTCATACATCCCATGATTCTCACACTAACAATGGAAGGTTGGGAGCAGAGGTAAAGATTATGTGATTACACAGATGTGCTAACTTGTAGTCCTATGTGTTGATTAATCAGTTGGTCATGATTTTTATTGGTCTCAGGAAGTGGGGGGATCAAATTCTGCCCGCCCTCTTGATGAAATCCTTGATTATTCATCCATGAATAATGGCTCAGATCGAACTTGTGAAATTCCAGTGTGTGAAGAACCACATGAAGAACCAACAAATACCGCAGATAATCCTACATATGATGATATTTTGCATGTGGAAGATGTTCCTGGAGGAAAAGTTGTAAAATAGCTGTTGTTATTAATTTCCATGCACATACTTTCGTTGAATTATGTTTTTTTACTCATTTTTCTGATCTGTGAATCTTATTTTATTTTTATGATGAGTTCCAGGATGGCGGTTATAAAGGAAAAGATGCCACAATGTCAAGTTCTCCAAAAAATTGTACAAATTCTTCTGTAGTAGGTGAGAAGGATGAAGTTGATAAACCTCAGAGGCAGGTGAGAAAGCGAGTTAACCTCAAACCTGTTGATCCAGCGGAGAATAAGGATCCTGAGGAGGAGGATGAGCTTGACCCTACTTACTCTAACATGGATGAACTTGAAGAACAAGATGATGAATATGGATTGAATAATGGATGCACAAAGAAAAAGAAGAAATCTGTGCCAAAAGATGCAAAACCACGTCAAAAGCGTAAAAGGGCGAATGAGGATTTAGATAAATCTACTAAAGAGCCTCGTAAAAAATTCTCTCATTCAACCCAACGAAGAAAAAGATGTGGTAACTAACTAAACTAACCATATATTGAATTTTCTCATTGGTGATGGTGGCTTGATGCATCTGATGCTTGTTGTGGAATAACTGTTTAATAGTTGATAAGGCTTTGCTGGACATTCCTGAGGACGAACTGGATCCTCAAACATTACGTCTCAAGGATATTATACTACTTGCAGAATACAGGGAGCGACTAGCGGTATGTATTCTAATTTCTAAACCTTACAAATATGGAATGAGAAAAGAAAGCAGCACCTCCGTACTACAATATTGTATTACCATGCTTCTTACATGTTGCTACCATGACCTAAATCTGATAATTCACTAATAGTTACGTATTGTGCAGAAAAAGGAGGCAACAGCATCGAAAACATCTTCGATTAATGGAAGGTGCTCAATATCAATACGTTAATTTATTAATATGAAACTAATACAAGTGGCATCTGCTTATTTTCAAATATGTAATGTTTGAAGCATCTTATTTACTGCATTCTCATTTTTATGCATTCATACATTGGTCATCATATGACCTCACTACATTTTCTCTTCCGACCATTTTGTGAAGTTTTTCAGCAAGAGTCAAAATGGTTTTGAACTTACAATTGCCGGTCGATGACATTAATTCACCTAGCTTTTTTACTGTCACTTCTGTTGGGATAAATAAAAATGGAATTATTAGCTGAAAAAAGAATGCAAGATTTTATCTCTAGTGATATGGTTGCTTGCTTTGTTTCCATACTGCTACACTCAAATGGTTGTGAGGGCCTGTTTGGCATATCATATTAGGTGTAATAGGATAAGCTAATACAATTTACATTTGCATATTTATCAGTTTTTTAATTGCAAGTGCTGTCCTATTTGTAAACTTAAACATTAAATTGTGTAAATTAAAATGATAGATAACTCAATCAGGTCTTGGGAAGAGGGATTGTACTTGATTAGATTCTGGTATATAAGCCCCTCTCAAAACTTCTCTTGTTAATTTTAACTAGCTTTTTGAACAATATAATTCGGTTAAGTCTATCTTATTAAAGGGAACAAAGGGAATATATTATTAGTTATTGGTTTTGTTGAAATATAAATTAGAAGTTACCTTGTTTTTATTAAATATTTAAGTAGAGGTTGACTGAAAATATGCTTCTTTTTCATTCTTCAACTATTTTTTATTTTTTAAATAATTTATCCCAGTGTTATCTAGAAATAGTATTGCTCATGCTTTAACTTAACTATCGTTGTATACGAGACAGTAAAACTAAACATTTAGTTTAGTGTCATTTTCGTGCAGATGATAAAGCCCTATAACCCAAAATTAGTATAGCGGTTGACCTTTTTCCCCCTCTAGTCTTTGGGGATTTTTATATTTCCAAAACATAATATAGCGTAACAAATTTGGAGGAATATAATGTATTTTCAAGGAAAAGGTATTTTTATTACAAGAGTTCGTTTTTATTCTATTAACTGTTATATGATGTGGCACTGCACTGTATGGTTTTCTAATTTATCAGGTTTTATGTTAAATATGATCCTACTGAGTCTTACCTCATATAGTGTATGAAACAACCCCTAGGTGACAGTACTATAAGGTCTTATATTGCTTGTAATGTTGTATTCATCACAGGCATTTCATATATTAATATTATTAACCCTTCTTTAGGAAGGAAAACGCCACAAGTGAAAGGGAAAACAGCTTATAGGAAGTTTCACACATAACTATTGCTTGTTATGACTGTTAAATTCAGTAAAATGCAGCCTAAGTAGCTCAGTTTGGAAATAATCATTTGCAGAGATGGAGACTCCCTTCATAACGATGCTGCTCATAATGAAGACATGTTAGGTTCAGAATGTGGTAGAGGCTCAGATGATGATCAAGCTAATGAAGACGTTCCATTAGCTCCCACTTTATTCAATTACCAGTCTTTCATGGACAAGAAACCTAGAGGAAAATGGTCGAAACAGGACACTGAACTGTTCTATGAGGTATTGTAGAAGGCCATGTGCATTGAATTTTGGGTCAAGGAGCAAAAATAACTCGGAAGTTTTTTCAGAAGAGCTTTGGTCACATGGAAGTCGTCGAGGAGGCATTTTGGACCCGGAAGTTTTAAAATGGGGCATTTTAGACCCTGTCATTAAAAATCCTAACGTTGACTGTCAGCTATTCAATGGAAAAGTTAGTCAACTTTAACGGATTTTTTAACGGCAAAGTCCAAAATACTTCATTTTAAAACTTCCGGGTTTAAAATGCCCTCTTGACGACTTCCGTGTGACCAACGCTCTTCCGAAAAAACTTCCAGGTCATTTTTACCCCTTAACCCTTGAATTTTTTTAATTGGAATTTAATTCTTATTTGTTCTGTGTTTGATAGTTAAAATTGTACAAAAGCTTCTAAACTTGATGCCAATCTGTTTTCACAGCTTACTCTAACTGGTGTCTCAACTTATAGTTTCTCTTTGATGCAAGCAGCAGTATCTTGGGGCAGGGCATTCCTTGATGAACAATTGACTAATTTGTACCCTTTTTTTTTATTTTAGGCTGTTCGCCAGTTTGGCACAGATTTTTCTTTGATACAACAGCTTTTCCCAAGTCGAACACGTCATCAAATTAAGTTGAAGTACAAACAGGAAGAACGTCAACATCCCTTACTCCTATCTGATGCTGTAAATAATCGTGCGAAAGGTTAAGACCTTTGTTTACAATTTTGGGCTATTATTTCTTTGCATGATGATTACATTATTTTCTGTGCTATGTGTATTTTACAAAGGATTTCCCCTATTAATGATTATTTTAATTTTTTTTTATGAGATTTTATTTGCTCTCTTTAATAGCCGTTCCTATTTCAACAAGTTTGTTTTACTATAATCGAACTATCCGTCATGTAGGGTTTAGAAGCTGCATTTACTTTCTTGATCTATGGTAGTCTAACTCTAAACTCTAAATGGTGGAAGAAGATTAGACCTCACTCTAATTTCTGTGCGTGGTGTATGACACTGTTTATTTGATTTAATCGGCTGTTGAATTTTAAATTGCTTGATCAAATCAGAATGATGAGTTGATTGCTTCAAGGAAAAGGAATGGTATTTTAAGTTTTAATGGTAGTTTGAAAGCAATTGTTTCGTTAGTTTTCATGACTCCCTTGATCTATGATTTTGTTCATTAGTAACCTGCAATCCAAACATATGAATATGTGGATTCTACTACCTTTTCCTCTTTTAAAACCTTCATTCCTTCCTACCAAATGTAGCATTAAAGTTAATTTACTTTTCACCGTGATTTGAACTTGAATTCTTTGATACCAATTCAACTGACTCAGCACATTGGTACCTTCATTTATTTATTTGTGATTTTTTTTTGTGGTAATGATTTGTGCTTATGACTCTGCTTAGTAAACCCATTGATGAAAGAATATAGTCTAACAGGAGCAAAACTGTTCTCTTATCTTTTGTAGATCTTTCTCATTTTAAATCTGTTTTTGAGCGGCTGCAACAAGCTTCTGCTAAGATAGAACAAGACACTACAGACACCTCAGGTGGCACGACAGAAGAAGGGGTGGACTTGACATCTGATCCTAATCCTATTGTATGTCCCTTTGGCCCATTTGATTTATCTTCTGTCATTTCCCTTCTTTGTTGCAAATAGTTTGTGCCATTTTTTCGTAGTGTGTTGGTTTTATTTCAATATCAAATATGGGGCTTAGTAGAAAATAATCATGGACATGCTGCATGCTGTTTGCCATTTGGTGTGTGGGACAGAGCAGATCCCTGAAGTAATATACACATCCCCGACCAGGCCTCAGTTACCTTATTTTCCATTTGAAACTTACTTCAATGTACAGGGGCATTTATTCTAGGCCATCTGATCTTGATGAAACTTACTTCAATATACAAATATGCAAGATGACCTGTATATTCATGTTCTTAAAAAAAAAAAAATTCTGTCCCAATAATTTGATACACCGGTGGTTTGAAGAAATCTTCCAATGGAGCAGAATATATTGAGAGTTGGAGAATGGGACTTACTCTTAGTTTTCAGGCAGCAGTATCATTCAATTCATGTGTTGAGAAACCCTTGATCATGGAATCAGTTCTGAGATGATGTTGCAGGGATTAGGAAAACAGCACTAACGATTATCCTTTATAGATATCACAATCTGATCATGGCCCGGGGCGTGCTTGGGCTTGGCCCCCGCACGTCAACCTTGTTAATGATCTTTAACTCAAAAGCCCAATAAAATTCTAGTAGAAGCTTGAAGCCCGCTCAATGATCAGGTTACATTGGTTAGCTTGACCGAGTTGATGCCAAAATGGAATTTTAGTAATCCTTATTTTTCAAAGCCTAGTAGTCCTTATCTTGAAAACATTTTGCAGAACCATTCATTCTAAGTTTTGTGGGGCCTAACCGTTTTATTTGCATGCAGGAGGGTAAAGAAGCAAAACCTGAGCAGGATGCAGCTCTGCAAGATCATCAGGAAGATAATGGGTCACCTCATAGCGCTGAGAAACCTGACAAAAGTGATAGTGATGACAACGACGACTTCGAAAGATGGTGTCAATATAAGAGCGATTATTAGTGTTAGAAGATCTTTTTTAAAATTAAATTAGAAGGATTTCAGTCCCAGATGTTAGTAAGTGACCCAAAATCAAAATCTTAGATATTACTCACACCTAACCGTACCCTCATAACAAAAGCTAGTTCCAGATGGCAATGGCCTTTTGACCTAGTGGTGTGACAACACCATTAGTGGTGCTAGATCGCTGGATTCATCCCATTTGACCCCTATGTAATCAAAAGCTGGTTCTAGATGGTAGATTTTATTTTATTTTTATAAATTTTTTTTGGGTTGCATAGGGAAGTTTTAAACTTTACTCCTCACCATTCTTGCCATATGAACTAGTTTCAAGTGACTTACGTGGTTTGTCGACTCCCAAGGTAGTGTTATTCAACAATTCGATTTCAGTTAAGTTGCTTGTCTGTCATATTTTCTCCATCTATTTGCGAAGTTGTCTGAAATTTTCTTCCCCTTGAACTTTTTATTTTTGTGAGCGAAAAAATTCACATATAACTGTTTCTGTTGGAATTTCAGATGTCTAACAAGTGCTGTGCAGGACCAGTGAAACCAAAGGTGGAAAACGTAATTAAACAAATACAATAGGTAACCTTTTGTTTTATTTGCTTAATCAAATATCAAAAAGTAGTTAGAACTTGAAAGGAAGAGTGAGTGAGCCTGTGGTGGAAATATTGTCAAAGTTTTAGTGTCTCCCACTATGTCATGTTGCAACGTCTCTCTGCTTTCTAAAGTCCAAATAATCAACAGACATCATCTCTTTATTGTAACCACTAATTATGTCAACATGTCCTAATTTTCCGACAAAGCCAATTGTTTGTTCAAGAAAGCACTTTACTACAAGTTTGACTGGAAGTTCATTTCAGTAAAATATTAATGAAAAAATGTTTCTTCACAGCCATCATCTCAAGGACCATTTTTTTTTTTGGAAATTTCGCTTGTGCAGACCAATATTTTAGGTTATTTATGCTCATTGACGTGTATATGGATGCGTGTGCGTGCGTGTAAAGCGTCATGTATTACGTTGAGAAACCAATAAGATCTGAAATATGCTAATCTTTTGAGGTAGGTTTGTGGGATAGGTGATCTGTTGACTTGCTTTATAATTATTGGTGCTTCTAGTCACTGTGGATGATACTTGCTTGGGGGGAAAAAGGTTTACTTGTTTTTCTTTTTCTTTTTTTTTTTAAATACCTAACACATGGTGAGTAATTTATGGGTATCGGTAAAAGTGCTGGTTACATCTGATAAAAAGAGCAAGTATCTATCTATGTGAACAATGGGAGGCTATCCTTGAAATATAAATTTTGTATACTAATGAGTATCTAAGTGGAATGGGAATTTACCCCAAAAGCTAGCTATTGAGGCGGAAGAATCAACCCACTTAAATATTCTATTGAGCATCACATTTTACTTAATGTGAAATTTGGTATTTCATACTATTAAGTCTCCATCAATTGGCCCCCCATGGAAAGTCAACATTTTATCGGCTGCACTTCACTGCACTTTACTCGGCCTCCTATCGGTGAAAACCCTTTGTGGGTAACCCTTTACGGAGAGGTTGTAGGCCTAATTCTGATACAAATTAAGGGTACTTAAGTGGGATAGGAAACCCTATTCCAAAAGTTAACTATTGAAGTAGGAGAAACAACCACTTAAATACTCCATTAAGCATCACATTCTACTCAATGAAAGATTTGGTATGCCATATTACCAAGTTTCCATCATATAATATGAGGCCTCATGTGGACTTCACCAGCAAGTTCTTTATGTATTAATTCATTGTGAATAATGGTTCCTCGCCGAAAGGTTTCTTTCTAGTTTAAAAGATTCAAAGTGGAACTCAATTATTCTTTTCTTTGTAATACTAAGCGCTCTTTTTTGGGCGAAGTATACTAAGCGCCTTTTGACTAAACAATTCTTAGGTTCCTTTTTTTAACCCCTTTTTTTTAAAAAAAAAAAAATTCGACCAGCTCTGAAATTTTGGTGCTTGTTTCATTGGAGAGCCTGAAGCATGTTTGATGTAACGTTGGGGGCTGTCAAGTCAAAGCTAAACAGAAACTGGTTTTTTTGAGGGTTTTTCTTTTTTAAAAGATTTGGAACATCTGGGACTTAACTTTTTAATATATCATTCAAATAACAAACTAACTTTTCTATGCTTATGTTACATATAAACCACGTTACACTAATTTACTTTTATTCCAAATCTTAAAAAAACAATTGGAATAAAAGTTACTTTTATAAAACATCAATATATAAACAAGCACTTAAAGCTTCCATTCTTTGTCAACCGTTGTCCCCTTCGTTAGGACAAGGTCATTTTTTCAAAAGGATCCATAGTAAAACAAACAATTATTTTTTTTTCCATGTACAACTAACCTTTTATTCAAATCAATTATATTTAAAGCTGTGTCAGACACTAAATATGGGTTCTATTTAATGCTTCTCTCATCCTATGTATATTGTAGTTTTCGGCGTAGACATTATCATGTTCATAAGATACATTTACAAGATGTTTAAAATTAAACCAATTTTTTTTTTCATTTTTGTCTCTTTCGATTACATGTTTTAGCATTACATTAAGTAATCACACTCACTCTCTCACCTTTTTTTTCTATTCATTACAATGGCTCTTTCATAAATAAAAATATTTTTTGAAAAATAAAATGCATTTTTTCTCTTATTCTCTCTATGAATAAGGATATTTTTTAAAATATATATATATTTTCACATTCATTGCACCTAACCGATTAACTAATTTTATATCTACCTAATGCAGTTTTTTTTTTTTTTGCCAGCACCTAATGCAGTTATATACATAGGAGCTTGAACAGTATTATCTAACTTAGATGAATTAAATTTCAAACATTAATCAAAGTTAAGATACGCCTCAAAAGTTAAACTAAATACTTACAAAGGTACTTATAAATTACATATCAATAAGATCACAGCGTCAGTAGCGAGATTTAAATCGTTTTTATGTGCATTGAAATTATGTTATGATAAAATGTCCTAATATGTGAAATCAATATAGATATTTTAAAAAAAATATAAATTTAAGAGATAAAAATAGATTGAAATTTTATATTTTAAACTAAAATAAACCATCTATCTAGCTGCCATCTCTACGACTGTAGAGAGTAATAATTTACTTTTATGAGTGAGTATTAAATACATGGGGCAGTAACCTTGTAAATGGTGACCATTTAAACAATGAATATTGAGGACAAAAACTGACTGAATTGATTAGGTTGAAAAGCACAGTGTTCTTTAGCATATAATTTTTGTTGTGTTGTCAAAACATATATGTAATTAATTATGAATGAAACAAAGAAGGGTAGTTTTCAAGATTTGGAGAGACCTTATGAATTTGCATGGAGGAAGGACAAAAGTGAGACATGTGACACATGAAGGTGCCTTGTGGGTTTTGTCTTCCAATGAATATGATGTTTTGGGGGGGAAAGAGTTCAAGTTATGTATTGCCCACACACACACACACACACACATATCATTTGGGAACAAGAGGACACACAACAAGTCACATTTCACAGATAAATAATAATGGCAACTTCCATGATCAATGTTTCATTGGCTTAACATGGCCCTCCCCCTCTCAATACCCACCTATCAATATTTTTTTCATTCAAAATTAATTTACCTCCTTTGATATCATCTACTTGGAGGAGTGAGTTAGAGGATTTGCATTAACCCTAAATAAAACATAGGGTTAAGCAGTATCCAATATCTTGAAGCAATCTCAAATATTTTCACAATAAAGGTAAGTATCCTAAGTTTAGGCTCCGTATTGCTAATGATAAAAATACTTTAAAGGAAAATTGTATGAAAATTTACTTTAGAATACTGGGTGCTACTAAAATACTATTTTAGGGCGCTAAAAACACCAAAAATTAGTTTATGGAACTAAATTCTGCTAGAAAAATGCTTTGGTTTGATGGATGAAACTTAACCTTAGAAGATAAGATTTCAATATATTTTACCTTCTAAATTTATAAACTTTATTTTTTTTTAAGTTATCCCTAAGAATTCCATGAATTAAAGGATGTTTTCATCAATTGGGGAAATGATTAAATGGAATACTTAAAAAAAAACCCATCTCACATTTATTGTCAATAATTAACTTAATTAATTTCTTTAATACACATCAAGCACACTCCTATATTTAAAAGGGAAAGGAGTATGTTATTATTGTAAATTGATTGATTATATGCAACTAACTAAAATTTCAGAGCCATGTGTTGTACAAGATACAATAAAGAATTGTACTTGAGTCATATTATGCGTTACTTTTGGTTAATGGAATAATAACGTCTTTGATTCATGCCCAAGAAAAAAATTTTATATTAGCCACTGAGTTATAGAATGAGTTGTACCATCGATTTTAAATTTAACTCTAAGTAACTCAAAATAAATCATTTAATTAAACAATCAAATCTTGGGATTTTAAAAAAAAAATAATGTTCACAAGAGATCACATAATTTGACATTTTTACAACGCTTATTAAAAACTAGTAGGCATAGCACATAAATATAGAAAAATGAAAGATTTATATATATATATATATATATATATATTATTTCTTAATGCTATTTTTGTGTGTCTAATTGTATGGTTGGAGATAATTTAACTTTTACAGCATTGCTCATGTTGTACAATGTGATTTTTCATAGGGCCAGGGATTTCACATTTCACTTTAGCACAAAAGGTAGTCTAATTGATAAGAATTAAACTTATAATAATTGGAGAGTAAATGCAGAATTTAATCATTGGAATGTAATATTCTTTGAATAACTAGTTCAGTAAAAATAAGTTTGCCTATACGATATGATTCATTTTTTTTAAAAGGTCTGGTTTTATATATAACACAGTCTAATAATCTTTAAGAACTAATAAGGAAGATTAACATTTAAAAAATGTTTGTATATTTATTTTACTTTTTTTTTTGAGATATTTGTCACGTACATTTAAGTTTAATACATTTTTTTATGAATTTTAAAAATAAGTTTTAAATTCTTTTTGCCAAATCACCCTTGCCTCCAAATCGATACTTTGAACTTCTCCAACACTATTAGGAATCGATTTAATCTGATTGGTGAGAATGTTACCTTATTATCATAAGGGAAAATTAGGGAAAAATTTATTATTGATAAATTAATTGCAAAATAGGACTTACTCAGTTGCACATATAAAAATTCAGTTACATTTGTAGAAATTTAGTTGCACACAACGTAAAAGATCAGTTGTATCTATGTGAAAGATCCCATTTTATAATTAATTCCTCAATGAAAGACTTTTCCCACTTATCCCTTATCATAATTGCATTTGCATACTTAAACGAGTCAAATGATAAAAGCTTAATTCAAACAAAATAATCTAATGAGACCTAATTTAGTTAAAGTTGAGGTAAATATGGTAAGGATTTGCAGATTAATTTTTCCTTTACATTATTTACAAAGTTAAATAATATAACACATCTCAAGATACCTGCAAATTCTCCAACGGCCTTGAATTGATAAAATTTATATAACAATTCAAAGAGGCTTGATAGAAAAAGTAATTAGCTTGCAACTTGCAAGAGTTAAATAACATAACTAAGAGATAATTCGTACACCACAAAAATTTAAAAGATTAATAGAGTAGAGTGAATTCTTAAAACTGAAAAACAACAGTATGATAGAAAACGGGTTACATATAAAAATACTCATGAACTTTTACCAAAAATGAGTTCAGCACCATATTCTTTTCGAAGGTGTAAAAATATTCATAAACATTTAAAGTGGAAGCAAAAATGTCATTATTTTACAATATAATCTAACAACGTTATATACATATATAAAAATTACATAGGCCCCACCACAAAAAGTAATGATATTAGGTTATATTTAATGGTTCTAGCATTTTTATTCTCATTTTGAATATTTACAGGTATTTTCACATCTATAAAAAATAGAGAGAATCGAGGAAAAGTCCCCCTTTGGGAAATTAATTGTAAAATGAGACCTTTCACATATGTTCCATTGAGCTTTCACAATATGTAACTGAGCTTTCAAGTATGCAACTGAGCTTCCATGTATACAATTAAACAAGTCCCATTCTCCAATTAATTTCTCAATTAAAAATTTTTCTCCAATTTTCCCAAAAAAAATACGGTGTTGAGCGCTCTTCTAATTAAAAAAAAAAAGAGCTACGTTTAAAGAAAGATAAAAGCAATGGTGTGAAAACGATAATGAAAAGAGTTAACTTTTCTTCTTCTTTTTTTATTTAAAGAGTGGATATGGAAAAAGTAATACATATTGATAAGGTTGAAATTTGATTATGGTGGGAGCTTTTTAGGGTTTTAATCAAAGATAAGCAAAGTATGGTTTGCTTTGATTTCTTGTCTAATCATCATACCATTGACTCTCATAATCACCCCTAATCTTGTCCCCTCTTAGTTTCCCATTAATTCCCATTTATTATTATTATTATTCTTCTTTTTAATCAAATACACCTTTTTTTTCTCATGCAATATGGATTTTAATGCTCATATCTCTAACAATATGTATCATACACATTCCATTCAATATCATTGACTTAGACTTCATACTCCCACATGATGCTTCTCATCATTTGTATATATGTGTGAGCCGTACTGTTTTCAACCTTATGAATAACAGTGAATATATATATATATATATATATATATATATTGCAACTTGGTTGAGAAGGAGGAATTTAATATCCCTTCGATGAGATTTTGTTTTGAGCACTGAGAAAAGAAAGATTCAATTTTTTTTTTTAACAAAAAAAGTTTTTCATCTAAAAAACTTGTTTGGTAATTTGCTTGAAGAGGTAAAAACCATTTATGTGCTAAGAATAGATAGTGGAGACCAATTGTCAAATAAGACAAAAATGAAAAAACACTAAAAGAAAAAATTAAGCGCGATTTTCTTTTATTATTATTTTTTTTTCCGTCAATAGCTTTCTTTTTTTTTCATTCGGTGACTTGAATTCTCATAAAAAATTCACACTCCCGTTTCAGTATTTTTGTTTTCAAATGCAATTTTTTAAAAACAATCATTCAAACAGATTTTTTTATCTTTTTTAAAATTTGTTTTAAAAACTATTTTATAAAACTGTTTTCAAAATTAAAAAAAAAACAGAACACAAAAACAAAAGTTTCCAGTGATTAGTTAACTGTATATCTGTATTGTTGAGATAATGTTTTGATGATGACAGATATATTTTTGCAGGGATTGTGAATCATATATTAATTTTCAAGTATTGATGAAAGTATTAAGAATACTCAAATATTGTATGATGATACTCAAGCATTGCTTTAAGAAAAAACAGTTTAAAACTCAACATTTGCAATTATATTCAAGTATTGGTGGAAGTATTGACAATACTCAAGTATTGAATCTCAATACTCGAGTATCATAGAGTAAAATTAGTTTTCAAAACTCAACACTTCCAAGACCACTCAAGTATTCATAAAAGTATTGGTAATACTTAAGTGCTACACTACAATACTCGAGTATTAAGCTGCTAAAGCTATTTTTTAACTCACTTTCACAAAAACTCAAGAATCTACAAGAGTGTTAACAATACTCGAGTATCGAATTCAAAAAAAATTTTTAAACTCAATACTCCCAAGAATACTTGAAAATCAAAGGAAGTGCTTGAACTAATGCTTCATAAACTTACAACACTGGAGTATGAGCACACAGAACTCGAGTATCGAGGGTGAATGAAGTTGATCTTTTGAGAAAATCTTGTTAAAACTTGAGTACCACACACATCACTCAAGTATTGACAACACTGTTGTACCTACTCGAGTATTATTGAAAGTACTAACATAAAAAAGCCTTATAAACACTCGAGTGTTACTATTAAAACTTGAGTATCAACAATACTCTTTAATTTTTTTTAAATACTCGAGTATCAACAAAAGTGTTCATGTGATTCATAACAACACTTTTCTTAAAACTCGAGGATACCTTAAAAGTGTTATGAACACTTGAGTATCTTTACTAAAACTTGAGTATCTTGCAAATCATTAAGATTATACTGTCTTATTTTACCAACAGTGCTCAAGTATTATGAGTCATACTCGAGCACTCACTTTTATTGACAGTATCACAGTATGTCATGGGCTAAACTTTACTCGTAATATTTCCCTTTTCATGCTTTATTTATTTGAATCCTCTCTACACCCTTAAATGCTTCTTCTTCCTACTAAGCAACAGGGCATTGGTCTTCTAATTACTTCTTCGACGTGTGCTCAACCTACAAAATCTAAGACAACGGTCATCCTGTGTGTCAAAAGCATTCAATGCACAACGTTGAATAATGAAATTGAGAGTAACAGAAACGAAAATCTTTCTAACGAATATTTATTGTTGTCCAACTATAAATAGAACATCATTTAAAACGAGAAGACAGAGAAAACCTACCTACAAAGTTGCATTAATTATTCGTTCATCTTCTTCCTCTCTTTCACTCTCTCCATCATTAATACTTCAGTTATTAACATTCAATTCTTTTGAGAGAATTTTTTTATTCAAAAATTGTATTTCTAAAAGAGTAACTCAAGATTTGTGATTTTTGAGAGGGTTGGTTACTTTACGGAGATAAAGGGGGAGGGTGTTCCTCTGGTTTCATTGAAATTGTGAGGAGGAGAATTATTTCTTCAAATTGTAAAGGCTTAAAAGGCTGGTTATACTGTTCTTAGTGGATTTACAAAGCTCAGAGGATATATGAGGACTGGACGTAGATCAAGAGGATCGAATCAATATAAATCGCAGTGTCAATCTCTCTACTCAAACTCATTTATTTTCTGTTGTTGCTTAGTATTAATTTTTTAAAGGTTACCAATTTACTCCTCCCCTCTTGATCAAATCATATTCTAACATGTATGGTCATCTTATAAAATTATGGTAATTGACTTGCCAAATTAGACATCAACATGAATTACTTCCTAAAGGATTAAGGCCTCATCACCAAATAAAATATTAAATACATTTGACTGAATTATTACAAGGTTCTAATGAAAAATTTTAATTACTAAAAAAGTCTCAATAACACTTAAAGAATATAAACTTGTCATTTCTTACATTTAAACTTTTCAATATTATTATTGGATTTTGAGGTACTAACATATCTTTATTGAAACCTTGTAATAATTTCCCCCAATACATTTTTCTAAAGTTACCCCTACTTAAAATTTGATGCAATTTTCCTTTTTTTTTTTGTTTTCTTTTCTAAATGTAATTCATGATTTTGAAATTGGTAAATTTTATTAAAAATATTTTCAAACAAATGTAATGCTTAACTTTCTGTTCTTTTTTATTTTGGTGAGGTGGTTTGAGATGGCGCATAAGACAAATCAGAGAGAGCACTTTTGGTTTTCCATTTACAAAGCCTCTCTTCATGAATAGGTATCTCTCTCGTATGTATGTTATGAGCAAAACTTGTGAATGGAAAAGGAAAACATATCACTTTTCCTTGGTGTGGCATGTTTGGCAGGCAGAAATTAGCTTCCCATGGAAGAGTTAGTATATGCTCCATTCAGTCCTTTTTATAAGTAATAACTATATAAATCACGCCAAAACGGTGAAAATTAGTTAAAAATAATAAATGCCCAAAAGATATAACTTTTTTTCGAAACACACCCTTTGATGAGTGAGAGAGAGAGGGGGGAAGAATAGGTGGTGAAAAAAGATGAGAGACATGTGCAATTAATTTTGAGGTAAAATGAAAAAAAAATGTATTAAATTTTTATACAAAACAAAATTTTTACTTATATATAGGAGAAATACTTACATACTCTTGAAGTGCCACATCATCCATATTTTACTCAATGAAAATATTTCAAGTATATTTTATTGTAGATCCCATATCCTATAAATTTCTCCCAATTATTTTTCTTTTTCCATAAATTCAAAAACATATAAGCATTTCTCTATATATAGAACCAAGTTTATGAGAGAGAATACTGTTTATAAATAATACTAGAGGGAGTATACGGAATACAAGGGAAGGCTTCTCCCCTCAACATATGAAATGAAGATAGCTTTTTATGTATATAATGTCCCATAAGCCCTTTATGCCTCTCATTCTTCCTAATATATGAAGGATAATTCAGGAATTTTGTATTTTTTTTATTTTTTAATTCATTATTTTCGTTCTTTTTTTTTCCCCTCCCTTTCTATACCAACATGCACAAGGCCGGCAATTTTTCCTTCTCTTGATCATAATTAAAACAAATCCTTTAATTTATAATATAAGTATCACTTCAATTCTAATTATAGGACCTCATTTATAGTTTAGCTTACACCATAAATTTAAAAAATATTTTAATTTAAAATAGATTTAATGAGTTCACTTCTTTTTGTTATTCTGAATGAATTAATTA
The DNA here is from genome assembly GCA_006871305.1 of Vachellia collinsii. Classification (NCBI taxonomy): domain Eukaryota; kingdom Viridiplantae; phylum Streptophyta; class Magnoliopsida; order Fabales; family Fabaceae; genus Vachellia; species Vachellia collinsii. The sequence goes on from QFDD01000848.1 coordinate 21,062, forward strand.
AAATATCTTATATTTTGCATTTTAAAAAGAAAGTAAGTTCCAAGACCGTGTTATCCATTAAAACTTGTTTAGAATTAACTTTTGAAAAATGATTATATACAATATGAGATAAGTATGTAAAATAAATTTTGTTTCAACTTACATAAAATTATTTATAAAAGTAGTTAATAAATAGACTTTGAGTGAGGACCGTTCGAAGACACACATAAAAGCAATGATGAGATATTGATGATACTTACACTATTGTGTTTATTTTAATATTAATTAATTTTGAAAAATACATAATTTGAGTGAACAATGAAAAGCAAAAGGAATTGATGTGCATGGAAGCCGTTTAAGTATTTCGGTGGGCCCACCAAAGTAATCCTCCACCGCTACTCTTATTTTATTTTTTTTATCTATTTTGATTTAATAAGAGCCATCAATTAAAATAATTATATTTTTTTCTCCTATTGAATGCAATTTTATTCTAAATAAAATCTAGCATTAAATTTTAACACCTCTCTCAACAGGGATTTGAACATATGTTCATTATGTTATGAGAAACCAACCATTTATACTAAATCTAATCCCATTGGTAAATAACTCGATATTTACATAAAAATTATACTTATATCAAATTTATTATATATATTATGTCAAACCCCCGATCACATTTTACCATGTATCCTATTTTTTATGTGGGTTTATAGTTAGATAATATTCAGAAAATCAAATACATTACTATGTGTGATTAAAGAACTCAATAAAATAGATATAAATAATTTAACCTAAGAATTTTATTTTATACAGAATTTAAAATCAAAAGTCGCTGCGAGTAATTTATTTTTATAAAATAAATTAGTTTGTGAATTTTCAGATTGAGAATAATTATAAAACTTATAAATAATAACATAATTTTCTGTGAATATTAACCTTGGAATATTGATAAATTGAAACGAATGGAATGGGGGTCGTTGATGGTGGTCATATTGGGGCCCACATTGCACCGCTTTCTCTAGATAAGTGTTTCCCCAGCTGGCCTGTTCTGGACCGTTAGTGGGCCCATCAACCGCCCCCTTCACTTCTTGTCTTTTTCTTAATATTTAATTAATTAATTAATAATTAACTCCAAATCCTCATCCTGATCCTAATCCGTAATTCTAATCTTCCCTTCCACGCGCCGTCATTTCCCTCCCTTTCAAACAACTTGCCCCCTTTTACCTTTTTTTTTTTGGCGAAAACCTGTCTCCTTTATTCAAAGAAATGAAATAAAATATAATAGATTAAATCACATCAAATCATTTATATTCATTATATCAAGTTTTTCAATCGCACATAAATATTTATTCTTTTTATATGGGTTTATAAATAGATATTAATATTTTAAAAATAAGATATACATTCATGTGTAATTACAGAATTTAATATAATGAATATATGAAATTTCAGCTAAATATTTTTCAATATGTTTCATTTACTGGTAGAGAAAAAAAACGGAAAATTAAATTTCCGAAGATTAAATGAGGGAGAAGGCGACACTCTTATCTTTGGATCCAATTGCAAGAGTTCCTTGAGAGCCAATCAGTGCAAATGTTAGAAACTTCTATAAAACTTATTTATTTCATTTATAAAGAGTAATAACCAATAATAAAAGCCTTTGATGTAAAAAAAACCGAAAAGGATTATGCATGATTATAAATTAAGATTAATATGTAAATTTATCTGAAAATTTTTACTTAAAAATAATATTACTTCAAAAGTTTTTCAATTCAAGGTTTTATCAAAAGTGATAAAATAGAGTAATTTTATCCTTTACTATTAAAAATATTATCGATAGACATTAAATGTTTTATTGGTTAGTTTTAGGTTTTTTAATAAAATGGGATAACATTGTGATGATCTAAAATTTTTGAGAAGAAATTAAACCCAAAAAAAACTTTCAAAATAATATTGTTTATAGATGATAATTTCTGAATATATGTACATCTTGTTAAGTTTTCTAAGTTGCACAAAATGTCAATCTCACATTAGTGTTACAAGCTATCATTTGTGTTTCACACATTCCCCGTCATATTTTTTCGCTCATTTTCTCATATACCCATTATCCACTTAAATGAGGATATATTTAAGAAAAGAACCACATTTTTTTTTATACAGTTATTACTTTTAACTAATTTTAATTTTAACGAACGGTTCATTTTACGTAATTTAAGTAATTATTACTTATAAATTAGAGTGAGAGTTTACACACACATATATATGTATTTGGTTTTTCTTTCTTCTGTCTCCTTTTTAACGGTTTATATTCCTTCCAATATTATCTATAATCAAACATCCCCTCTCATAGGCCTTGCATTCATTTTCTCTTACCCATCATTTTTATAAATAAGAATATATTTGAAAAAAAGTATATTTTTTATACATATATTACTTTTAACTAATTTTAACCATTATTTCCTTTTATACTATTTGGATAGTTGTTGTATTTAAAAAAGACTCCAGGGAGTATCAAATTCTAATAATACAAATTAACATTAATTACATTTGTAAAAATGGTCAACTTCTTATGCTTTTTAAATTAGCAGTCGAAGCTATTTTTATAACGTGATTTATTTTATGAAATAAATATTTAAAATCTCATACAAGCCCTTGGCGATCTTTCATCAATGCCTTAACCAATTCACCATTTTGAAAATCTTATCCCAACATATCGTAAATCATCTCACATTTGGGCGAAATTTTTTTTTAACATGATTTATAATTTATAAAATTAATATATTAGAATAGTTTTATCTCAATTTATATGATCATAGAAAAAGAGAGAGAACATGGTTTGTTTTGGAGAAGATAGAGTTTACCTTCTGTTTTTTTTTCTGTTTTTGGAGAAAAAAAATTATTAAACGTTGTTGATTGCTAACACATCATTGAGAACTGACGTCACTTGAAGAAGCTAGCTCAGAAAGTTCACAGTTCTCAATGTCTGACCAAAGCTTAAATCTACGAACTACAAATTCCAAAAAAATTCTCAAATTTGATTTTTGTTCGTTAAATTTTAAACTATACGATTTAGTCCTTCATTCAATTATAGGATTAATATTTTAAAATTTAAGAAACTTCAAATAAATTTAAAAGAATAAATATAATATTATTTTTTTAACAAAATTGTGTTTTTTTAATTGAATTTCTGTAGTTTCCTCCATGGTTTCTTGTATTGATCACTTCTTTCTATTTCATATGTGATAACAATTTACATATCATGAGATTGATCCTATCCATAAGCAATCATTTGGTGTTGTCTACAAATTTTTGATCTATTTTTTTATTTTTCTCTTCAATTAATTGTGTGTGTATATATATTTATCTCTCATTTTTCACAGTTATTTTTTCTCACTTACAATTTTTATAAATAAGGGTATTTTTTTTAAAATAAAAAGTTATATAACTTACATATTCATAATTTTTTTTTAATTTTCACCGTTAATTCATTTTATATAATTTGAATAATTGTTTCTCACAGAAAATACATTGGGGTATGGTATTACTTGAGTGTAAGAAAAATGTGCAGTTGCCATTAATGCTTAACTTTACTAAATTTTAGGGAAGATCCCCTATTAAAAAATTAATTAGAGAATGAGATATATTCAGTTACATAAGTGGAAGTTCAGTTGCATATATGGAAGTTTGGTTACATATGTATAAAAAATCTTATTTTACATTTAATTTCACAATAGAGAATTTTTTCCCAATTCTCCTTAAATTTTATTCCATATTTTAGTAAAAATTAAAGTAAATGAGGGGATAGTTTGTTTTATTTAATATTAAAAATGGTTAATAAAGTTTTTGATCGATTGAATTTATCCTCATTTTGATCATTTGATCTCTCAATAAGTAAAACTTGAGGAAACAAATATCATATCAACTATTAGAGAAATTCTTGTGTGTACTGAGTACATCACGTCATCTGTATACCCTTAAATCAAAAAGGCTATAATTACCTTTCTGTAAATCCTGTATGTTTTTTTTTTTAAATTTCTCTTTGTGACTTTTATTTTTTCTCTCCCACAAAATTTTTATTACAAAGTGGAATTAAAAAAAAGAATTAAAATATTTTAATCAGGGAGAATATAAATGATGCAACCGGTGTACGCACGAAACTTCTCTTCAACTATTAACTCTGTTAACTGGGAAGTGGGAATGAATCAGCAAGAAGTTTCCGGAGAAGGCGGCGCGGCGCGTTCACCCAAGAAAAAGTTAACAGTCTATGACGTCACTCAGACAACGGCTTCAATTCCTCAGACTTCACAGCGCCGTATACTGACGTGTCCGGGTCCCACTTTCTTTCTTTTTACGGAAACATTTTGTCAAATTTTGTTTTCTTCAAAATTAGGAAAAATCATTTATATATATTTTTGGAGAAACCCTGCATGAATACCCTCAAAATTAACAAAAAAAAAAAAAACAAATCACCATCAGTACTTCAACTCTCGTAATCTCAAATTAGTACACACATATCCAAATAAAATCTGAAAACAATGTAGTTTTACCATCCTGACCTTCAATTTAAAAGAAGAAAAAAATCACATCAACGCAGCGGAAATGCTGAAGTTTTTCTTGACAAAATTATCTGATAAAGTGTAATAATTTGCTAAAATATGTTATTTAAGAACACTTCATTAACTAATTTTTATGACAAAATAAAAATATCCTGACAGTTAACAACCGGAGTTTCAACGATGGCTAGCTGAGATGGCATATTTTTTAGGATTTAGGTGCAAAAATGCCAATTGACTATTTCGAAAAATGTATCTAGTATCAAAAATTATTATATGGTGTAAAATTACCCATTACATTAAAAAGGTGCAAAAATACCATCACCGTTAAAGAATGTATGGGGACCCACAAATTAAAATGACACATCAGCATGTATGGGACCCATAAATTAAAATGCAATGGATGTTTGCCTTCTTTAACGGTGATCGCATTTTTGCACCTTTTTAAATAGTAAATGGATAATTTTACAATATACGATAGTCTTTAATGTCAAATGCACTTTTCGAAACAATTAATTAGTATTTTTACACCTAAACCCTATTTTTTATAAGGGGAGGGGTATTAGGGTAAAAGGAAAACATTCTTAATCCATTTTGGTATATGTGAACTGATTTGAGATTTTTATATTTTGAAGGTATTGATTTCACACTTATTTGTATTTTTCTTTAATAATATAAAATTAATAAAATGCTGCAATTTTTATCAGCCCCACAATTTTTACATTTCATGTAACAGCAAATCCATGATGTAGTTTATCTCAATCACTAACATCCTACAACAAAAATATATTTGGATTAATTTTTTAAGAATAGTTTTTGAAAAAAAAAATAATAAAAGTTGTTTTAGAGAATATATTTTGAAAAATAACTTTTGAAAAAGTTAGAAAATAGCTTAAATATATAAATTACTAATGTAAAGTAAGGATTCCATGTCATCAACTATTATTGGTGTTGGAGCTAACTATTTTTTATTAGATCAAATTTGAGCATTATTAAGTTGAACTAGGAGCAATTCTCTCTTAATGTAATTTTTTAATCAACAATATTTAAATATTTAAATGCAGTTTATAAAAAATCAAGTTTCTTCCACATGATCTACTCAACGCTCTTAACAAGGGTTAGGTGGAGCTATGTCGTGAAAGTTTTTATGTAAGAGCAATGTTATCCCAAGTGATTGTTTGAGAAACTTCTCAAAAGATTTTAAAAAACACTTTCACATAAGTTGAGATAAAATTTTTTTATACACTTATTTAGAAATCCGTAAAATTACTTTAAATAAGCTAATATAAATCACTTTCTTGTTATATATTGCCCTTGAGATTTCAAAATATAGCAAATGCTACCCTATCTTATTAAAAAAACTAACATTGATAATTAGAAAATATGTTGATGATCGTTAATATTTTTAATTGTAAGCGGCAACGTAAACCTGTCATGCATTGAAACTTTTCATTGCTTATTCCTTGTTTGTTGTGGAATTTTTTTTTATTGTTACATTCTTGTTTCAGAATTGAGGATGATTTGCCCTTTTCAAATAACATTATTGTAAAAGAACATTCACAACATCTAAATTTTATAAAGGATTTATACAATATTTAGTCCTTTAATCTTATCTTTATTTTATTTGAATCCTTTAAATTTTAAATCGGGGGATCAAATCCTACAAGTTTCATTAGATTTAAAATACTGACACTTATAATTTAATAAAAATCTGAATCATTTTACCATGTAAATGATCAAATTCCATGATTTGACACGAAAACTAAAACAAGGCAAGCTTAAAAAAGTAAAGACTGTTGTAACATTTTTATAAATTGTCATATAACTAATAACACCCACCTTTATATATATATATATATGTATGCATATTATTTTATAAAAAAAAAGTAGGAGAACAATTACATATTTTCTTTTAATTGGCGAGTCCAAGATATGTGTGATTTATATGTGAAAACATGAGCCCATATGATTAACAACCAACCATTTATAAATGGCGGTATTCATTAGTTCTTGTCACTGCTGAATTAATGATGCATCTCTTTATTCTATATTCTTGTTTAATTATTTACTCAAGTCTTATCTTTCTGTTAGATTTGTGTAAAATTAGTAAAATTTAAATGCATGTCAAAGTAAATTACTATGCCATCTTATGTTCATGTTACTGTGAAGCGAAATATTTGTTTTATTAAAAAAAAGAAAAAGAAAAGGCGTGTTAAAAATTTTATAACATAAAAAAGAGCACAAAAATTCGCATACTATATAACCATTATAATAAAGTTCATATCTATTATGAATATTTTAAAATTTAACAGGCTTCTTTTGTACGCTACTTTTTTTTTTTGGCTATTAACCCATCATTTTATATAGGATATTATCCTTGTAATTTAATAAAAATATGAACCATTTTACCCTTTGAAGGATTAAAATCATTAGTCTTAAATTTAATGGACCAAAATTAAAATAAGGCTATAAGGGTAAATTTGAAAGACTAGAAATTACATCAACCCTTTATTTTTTTTTTTGACGAAAAGGTGAAATTGTATGATGAAACGACCTATACCTTATCCTAAAATAAATTCATCATAAAACCACCCATTCAGAGACAACATAATGCATAAAGTAAAAATATAATATCTGCAACTAGCTTTCCTTCTAGGAAAGTAAACAAATATAAATATAATATTCTCTGAGTGGCTTCTGCCCAACTCATGAACAAGTATTAGAGAGAGAGATGGCAACTAGACATCATCATTAAGTCAGCCAAGATAAATACAGAGTATGCACAGCCTAATTGTATGGCAATATACATCTCCTACATAAATGTCTCAAAAAGAGGAGGCCCTACAATAATTAGACACAAGTCTAAGCCTCTGGTTCTTTTCTTTCACGTCAATTAAATGTGGTTACCTCACGTCAAAGCAAAAAATGAAATACCACAGTAATCCAAGTCTCACAGCTTAAGTCACCAGAACACAGTTAATCGAAATGAACTCTAAAGCGGCTCAACAGTGGTAGACAATGAAATACGCGTAGGAAGGGAAGGTGACGGCGGAAAAGAAGAAAAAAAAGCGAGAGAGAGAGAGAAGAGAATTGGGGTTTAATAATATTTTGGCTGAAATTACACAACTGACCCCAACAGAGAATATTACAGAAAATAACCCCATGTCATCATCCGATTCTCTCTATTTTATTATTATTATTATTATTATTATTATTATTATTATTATTATTTTATCCTCATTATTATTATTTATATAAATTTCATTTTGGGTTTATTTTATTTACCCCCAATACACAATTTATTTATCATACAAAATAATAATAATAATTATTATTATTAGGTAAATAAAAATTAGGATGTTACATATGACACTATAAAAGCACTTTCATAGAAACAGAGATAAAACCCATCTTATATACCTATTTCATAAATCATAAATCATGTTAAAAAAGTAACTTCTACCGTCAATCCAAATATGCACTATATCGCCCACCTATATGGAGGGCACGAC
>QFDD01000849.1:0-20427 GCA_006871305.1 Vachellia collinsii
ATATATATATATATATCTATATATGACCTTCTTTCAGGAGGGCGTCTTCACTGCTCTGATCGTATCATAAACATAAATATGGAACCGGAGCCTTACTTGCCTTATTTTGACGCTTCCTCGTGTTCAAGCAGCAGCAGATGGTGGTCGAGGGAGACGATGGCGGTGGTGACGGGAGGGAACAGGGGGATAGGGTATGCTCTGGTGAAGCGCCTTGCAGAATTGGGAGTGACTGTCATCTTAGCAGCCAGGAACAGAGAGAAAGGAGACGCTGCACTGCTGTCACTCCGAGCTGAAGGTCTTGTTGACGTTCATTTTCTGCTACTTGACGTGTCTGATCCCCTTTCTATCACTGCCTTCACGTCCGCCTTCAAAGCCAGATTCGGACCCAACTTGGATATTCTTGTAAGTTGATTGGTTTATATATATATATATATATATGTTTCATCACATGAATGAATGAAGGAAAAGTAGCTAACTAGTGAGAATGTTCGGGAGAGACGTGAAGAGTGGAAGGTGGAAGAGCAGAGGATGGCCAGCATACTGGACGGAATACGCGGTGTCGAAGCTGGCTCTAAATGCTTACTCTAGGATTCTGGCAAAGCGGCTCCAAGGAAGCATAAGCGTGAACTGCTTCTGTCCCGGTTTCACCCAGACTTGCATGACAAAGGGTCACGGCACTCACTCCCCCAACCACGCTGCCTCTCTCGCTGCCACGCTTGCCTTGCTGCCCCCTCATCTCTTGCCCACTTCCAAATTCTTCTTGCTTCGCTCTTCTCCCACCCCTCCCTCTAGACTCTGATAATGAGCCCGCCCGCCATTTTGGTCATTCTAGCTCTCCGATATATATATATATATATATATATATTACCCTTTCCCATCCCACATCCCACCCCTATCCTCTATATTAATTATAAAGCCCCCCATCCTCCACACCCTAGCTCCTATGCTTGCTTTGGCTCTTTTCATTGTTACTCCCATGTGAATCTGAAAGCCATTTGTCAGAGCTAGTGCGTAAAGTAGTGGCGCCACTTGGCTTCAAGGTTAGCAATAATAACTCATATGCCGTTTTGATCATAGCCTGTAACAGATCGCTAAATCATCTTTTTTTCATTGCTTCCCATCTATAATAATTTCTTGGCTTTGCGCTGATGAATTCTACCCTTACGCTTCACTTCGGTCAGGTTTGATTATATTCTTGGTTCTCGCTTCCTTCACCGTGCCAAGACGAAATATAACTGGAGGCTAATTAATAGGAATAATTTCTTAAAAATTATAAATCTATAATACAAAATGAATTGATATCTTATATTTAAAATAAAAATAAATACCCCAATTAACTCCTATGATATATTTAGTATAAAGGGAGTATTATTTTAAGAATAATATGGTCTAGAAATGCATGTTTCAATTAAAATCCTCCAATTTAAAGACTACCATCAACTAACTACCCTCATTCCCTAAAAATTTTAAGTTAAATGATGGCTTCCTCCCCTTCAAACCCTATGTGCCACCATAGCGTAAAGGTGGCATGAGGCAATGTTTTTATTGGTCCAGATTATAACTAAGAGTATGAACTGTCCATTTATATTGAATGGGGATTTTCAATTAAGATCTGTACAGTAGAATAAAAGGCACAAAGTTATGTCCTGCATCAGGCAAATATAAGAGAAGCGGTAACCTTAATCTATAAAAAGGGAATGATGTTGACCAATACTTAGACTGGATTGCTATTGTATTCTTTTGAGAATCTAACCTTTTCGAATTCACTATTCTTGTAGAGTTTCTTTCTTTCTTTGTTGTCAAAAAAGGGGGGGGGGAATGATGTTGCAAAACCAAACTCTAGGTTCGGCTCCGGATAAATTTTGTCATTTTGCAAATCTGGGACTATTTATCATTAAATTAAAATAACCTTTTTTCCCTACGTACGTTAATTTTTTTTAGGGAGAATTATCACGATTATGTTATAAAAATCATTAAATTCATATAAGTTTCAATGAACTCATGTTTGATTAATTAAAATTGTGAAACAACGGGTTTACCCGATTTGTCATTAATGATATATTGATTTTTCAATCGAAACATTATAGCATTATACTTGTCTCACCTTGACTTATCAATTGTGATATCATAACTTGCCATTAGTAGTACATTAACTTGTTAATTGAGTCATTATAATTTATAATTAGTAGCATCATGATCTGTCTTATCTTAACTTGTTATTATTGATACATTAACTTGCCATTGACAACATTATAATTTGTCATTGGTTAGAGTCGGGAAAACATGCCACACTTATCTAGTTGACGGCCTAACTAAGTTCACTTAATCGGAGGGTTGAATTTATGATTTTAAACTTATAAAAAATTAGGTATAAAAGGACCAACCCTATAGAACCTTAGGCATGTACCTTGCACATAAGAAATGGGTCATTCATCCTCCTCAAACAAAATATTCCAAGTTTCATCTTCTTCCCAGCTATAGCAACAGAGAAGAACTTGGTCATTTGAAACAGGGCAAGTCCCATGGGTTATACTCGTACAGAACAATTTATGCAATAATCAATGCTGGAAGTGAAAGGGAGGTTTTTTTGTTTTTTAAGTAATGAATTATGAGTTCTTGATCAGAAGGATGGAACCTGAATCCACGGGGAAACCTGGACCCAGTTTGGTATTCTCCTTCCATTATTGATCGAGAAACACTGTCAATCTCTTGTTTGCAAACAAGAAACCAAAAGAACACACGAGAACTGTGATAATACCTATTTGAGTAGGTGTAAGTGAAAGAAAGTAAAGAGCCGTGAGCATTACATAAGGTTCAAGTGATCTGCATGTAAAGTTGGAGCCGAGAAGACACAGGAAACTATGGGTTTGGCTTTACTCAATGAATTGACCTAACCAGCCTACTAGCAACATCTATCTGGTAAATCTCATCATCAGCACTAGGTACAATAATCAACGTGCTTCAACAGAACAATTAGGAATTAAAAGTAATATTTATATGATCAATTAAATGGTCACTTTCCTCGTATTCCAGTGCTGAAAAAAAGAAGAAGCTTTTAGTTAAATGTGCTTCAGGCCCAAGGGCCAGCTTTTTGATCGTCTTTTCATGGATCGGGCTGTGTAAATTTGGGGTGTTATAAGTACCGATCGGTGTAGACTCGAGTTTGTGACAGATTATTAATATTGATTTGTCAATTGATAAATTATGATAATTTTTTTGACAATTTTAATTAATTATACATGAGATTTCTTAAAATGTCATATCAATTTAATGATTTTTTTAAGATTTGATCGTGATAAGTTGTTTCACAGTGTAATTTCGTCCATTTTTTAAAAATAGTTCTGATTAAAAATAAAAACATAATTAAGAAATAGCCATTAATAACAGCTATGGCCTAGGAGTGACTTAATTCTCTCTACGCATCCCGATCAGTTGATGGGTCTCTGATTATCCTTATTCTCGCGCTTATGAGCCATTCAAAGTCCTGTTACTTGTAACTTGTAATTGTCAAGATCGGTTCCTTTTTTTAGGGCTCCCATCGTGGTTTGTTGGGTTTGGATCCGGCTATACATTCAACTTTATAGAGCTCTGAGAATCAAGGTATTTAAGAATTAGATACTGGTACCGATATTATTGGCTCGATTTTTCAGTTTTCAGCCTCTGGATTCTCTCTGATAACCGTGGCTGACGAATATAATTTAGTTGCTGGTTGATTTCTTTATTTGTTTCCTCAACTCTATGATAATTTAATCCATTAAATTAGGGTGGATTTATTTAATAAACAATTATTCAAGGTTTACGCAAGTTTAATTTGAGGTGATAATCAATGGTTTGATCATATTTTCTGTTGTCTCATAGATAGATGAACACTGTCGTTGGTGCCATTGGCCGTCTTTTGGAGTGATTATGGATAAACAGAGCAGCTTTCGAGGCTGTATTGTGGAAAACCAGCGAAGTTTTCGCGGGACAATGGAAAAACAGAGGAGCTTTCGCGGATTTATGGAAAAACAGAAAAGCTTTCGCATAGTGATGGAGAAGCAGCTCAGCTTCATGGGAGGCGAGAGGAAAAGGAGCAAGGAATCACCTGGAAAACGCGGTGACTCCTCACTTCATTTAGCTGCTCGTGCGGGCAACATAAATAGAGTGAAGGAGATAATTCAAAATTGTGACGATAGCGAGTCAAAGAATTTGTTGTCAAAGCAGAACCAGGAGGGGGAGACACCTCTTTATGTCGCGTCTGAGAATGGGTATGATTTAGTTGTGAGCGAGATGTTGAAGCACTTAAACCTGCAAATTGCGTCTATTGCAGCTAGAAATGGCTATGATCCATTCCATGTCGCAGCAAAGCACGGTCACCTCGGTAAGATGATGGCATTTAGCATCAAGTTTCAGCTTATATCCTTTTAAGTTTTTTAATGCATAATAAGGGCTTTCTTGTCAATGTTTTTACTCGTTCAATGAGAGTACTTAATCCTAGTCTGGAAATATTTTTAACATCCTGCGTCATACTAGTTTCTTCGCTCTTACTACTTGCACCTTAGTGAATGCGAAAAAGGTCACGTCTTGTTATTTTCTATAGCCACTTATTACCCATTCATTTACTCCGATCAAAATTCTTATCTAAATTTGTTTATTGTTTCTAATGACCAATAGCTCCACTTGTTATTTATCTTCTTATGAAATATGGAGTCAAAGAGTTTCTTAAAATTTAAAAATACTATTTTGTGTTGCAGTGTTCCTCAATCTAATATATCCTAAATATTTCAGACACGCTCTCTTTCTTTCCCTCTCATTTATGCATGTGAAGAACTATTGCTTCTTAGTTGAAGATAAAAACGAAAACCGAAATCCCAAAATGGCCACTTGTCGCTTCTTAATCCTAGTTTTGCTTAGTTAAGAAGCAGTGTGAATGTGTTAACTTTTGGTTTGTTTGGAAGATTTGTATGATAACCATCTTTCCTTAAGAAAACACTACTGGGATTATTATATTTTTCTTTTGGTCTCCCCCCCCCTCCCCTTCACATGCTGTCTCTGTTTATACTTATTTGAAATGAGCAAAAAGGATAAAATGGATAAGAGAAAATTGAACGATTGTGGCTTCTTATTAGTCGTTCCCTCAATAGTGATGTGGATCTCTGCAATCCCCCCCCCCATCTAAATCCCTCTCATTTGCATTCTCTTTGTAACTGAAAATATTCGAGCTATTTGTTATTCTTCAACCCAGAAATTTGTGGTGAATAATTTTACTGCTTTGGTCTTTTAGGTCATTCTGTTGCTTTCTAAATCCAAGCTAGTACTGAAGATATTTTTCACAAATTATTGCACTGGCATATCTGTTACACGTTTCCCCAACTATAGCTCTTACTGAGAAAAATAATCTTGCAGAGGTATTGAGAGAACTGCTACACTCCTTCCCTAACTTGGCCATGACCACAGATTTGTCCAATTCAACTGCTTTACACACAGCTGCAATCCAGGGTCATATCGAAGTGGTAAACCTCCTTTTGAAATCAGATTCAAACCTTGCAAAAATAGCCAGGAACAATGGTAAGACTGTTCTTCACTCTGCAGCTAGAATTGGGCATTTGGAAATTGTGAAAGCCTTACTGGACAAGGATCCGAGCACTGGATTTAGGACTGATAAGAAAGGTCAAACTGCATTGCACATGGCTGTCAAAGGCCAAAATGAAGAAATCCTGCTGGAATTGGTAAAACCTGACCCCTCTATTTTGGGTCTGGAGGATAATAAAGGAAATACAGCATTGCATGTTGCCACAAAGAAAGGGCGTTTGCAGGTGCTTCCTCATTTCTCTTTCATAAATATTCATTCTATAGGTTAGCAGCCTTGCTTGCCTTACTGATATCAAGTTCTGTCCTTATGTTAGATAAATGAATGTTTGTCCATTATCTCCGATGCATGCTGTTCCTGGGGTTCAGAAGTTGGCATGCAAAAATAAAAGGCTGAAACACAGACGCATAATTTAAGGTTGTGAATCATAATAGTAGGGTGAATTGGCATGCTGTTGAGAAACCTATCTAGGTGAAGTTCCTAATGGATTAGGAGTTTATCCAAGTCTAGTTTATCATTATCTAGAGTCTTACAGTTTATTTTTGTTCAGAAGTCTTAGTTATCCTTTATCCTTATCTTTAGTTAAGCTTTATCAGTGGATTTTCATAATAAAAGAGTGGCTGCCACAACATGTTTTCAGAGTTCTATATAGCAACTATGACAAGTATTGTCAATTATAGATTACTGAGCTTACTGTTCATTCTTTGATGAAGCTTTGCAAATTGTTTGAAGTTTTTGGTAAGTTGTTGAAGTTCAGGATTTCTGGTTGTTGTCAACAATTGAAAACTGCTAAATGACTAATCAAATTGAAGGCTCTATTGCTCCAGTTGTTAGTTACTGGGTTTAGGATTTAGGGTTTAGGCACGCAGAATGGATTTAAACTGGAAAAGGGAAAAGATTACAGAAATTAATTTTTGGAATTAAGTAGAAAGAGCTTAAAGCTATCTGGCTTGATTTTAATGTTTTTTCAGTAGTGGGACGAAGTTTACAAAATAGTATTTGGAATGAATCTGGCTTTTAATATCTATTCTGAAACGGTGCTGGTCACTGCAGAATGTTTGCCGTTTATTATCTATGGAAGGCATTAACGTGAACTCGGTTAACAAGGCTGGGGAGACCCCTCTTGACATTGCAGAAAAATTTGGATCTCCAGAACTTGTCTCCATTTTAAGGGATGCCGGAGCTGCCAATTCAGCTGACCAAAAGAAACCTCAAAACGCAACAAATCAACTTAAGCAGACAGTTAGTGACATAAGGCATGATGTACAATCCCAACTCCAGCAAACTCGTCAAACTGGTGTGAGGGTGCAGAAAATTGCGAAGAAGTTGAAAAAGCTTCATATTAGTGGCCTGAACAATGCTATAAATTCTGCGACTGTTGTTGCTGTTCTGATTGCTACAGTTGCATTTGCAGCCATATTCACTGTCCCCGGCCAATATGTCGAGAAGAAAGTGGGGGCCTTTTCACTTGGACAGGCAAATATAGCAAATGATGCAGCTTTTCTGATTTTTTTTGTGTTTGATAGCTTGGCATTATTCATATCTCTGGCTGTTGTGGTTGTTCAGACATCGGTTGTTGTGATCGAGCAGAAGGCAAAGAAGCAGCTCGTTTTTGTAATTAACAAGCTAATGTGGTTGGCCTGTCTTTTCATTTCAATTGCCTTCATTTCTCTCACATATGTGGTGGTGGGCTCACACTCCAGATGGCTTGCTCTATATGCTACGGTGATCGGAAGCCTAATAATGCTATCTACAATTGGCTCAATGTGCTTTTGTGTCATTTTGCATAGGATGGAGGAGATGAAGTTGAGGGCTGCGAGTCGCTCTCATTCTTTATCTATGTCTCATGCATCGGATCAAGAAATTTTAAACAGTGAATACAAAAGGATGTACGCACTTTAGGACAAGGAGAGCAGTATATATATCTCACTGTATCGGCCATTTTCTTCCAGCTTTAATGATCTCCGGTGGTGTTGGGCAGTATCTGGTTGTGAGAAGATGAGATATCGGCTTTGATATAGCCTAACAGGAGAACCCCTGGGGTAGCTTGCGTGCTGCAAAATAGTATATCGGCTTTTTATTCGGGTGTATACATGATATAGTCTGTGCCTGAGCCTAATTGAAACCAATTTGTGTAGTGTTCTATTGCACTGATTGATGCATAATTATGGTGACGACTTTAAATGGTCAACTTGTTGGTCCGGGAAGGAAAGATCAGATAATATTTTTGGGTGCTATTGGTAAATATCTGACTCTTAGATTATATAGAATTTGCATCTGGACACTCCTAAGCATTAGTGATTAACTGTTAAGAATTTTTGTTACATAACTGCGTTAACTTTAAATCTGTTAAGAATTTTTGTTACAATTTGAAAGGATAGGGACAACTTATATGTTCATGTAAACAGATTTGACTTCATTTCATTGCTGCGGGGTTGGTGGATGTGTATAATCCATGCAGGTAATCCTAAAGCAAAATGCATTTATCTGTCGTCGATTATGGTACTTGCTTGGTGAAGGATTACATTCCCTCTTGACCCTATTCCTTGGTCTCTAGCATAAGACCTCTTACAAAATCTAATGAAATATTCATAGTTTATTTCAAAAAAATATCCTTGTCTTTTTTACTCTAACCTTCTATTTGGATGGAGAGAAAATAAGAGAGGAAAGAAATGGGAGAAAGGATTTACCTTGTTTGGATAACAACTAAAATGGAGGAGGAAAGGTGGTTTTTTTTTTTTTGGGTGTAAGGAGGAAAGAGGGCTTTTTTTTATCCCACTTTCCCCTTTCTTCCCCACAATAAATTATACCAACAATTTTTAATTTTAAAAAGCTGTAAACTACTTTTCTTAATCTCATGAAACTAGTAATAAAGCCTGGGGAAAAAACTAAAGGGAGTATCATCTTACTTCACACGTTTGTGTGTGTGTGTCAGATTAACTCTATATTTTATATTAAACTATAATTCAATATCCGGAAAAAAATATTTTGCTACGATCGGTTTCAAAATGTAAATAATAGCAACTAACACTTTATTGATATTAAATTTTTGAAAATAACTGCTGAATGATCTGAATAAAATCCATGCATATTCACTTAAAAACCATAGATACAAACAACTTAAGAGTTTGAAATCCTATAAACTTAACCATGCAAGAAAGCATAAAATATTAGTAAATTATTTTGTAATTAATCTATTCTCCCCTCTAATAATTCATGGACAAATAAATTCATGTTACTTATTGAGAAAATTAATTAATAATTAGTATACATTTCACCTCAATTACCCTTTCTATAGAGCTTGGAATGACTAAAAATTGATTTTGTAATGACAAGCTCCCCTTTTCAAAACCAGATATTGTAATTAAAATGCTACTACCTCTAATCTTAATTATAGATGCTAGATGATGGATTCACTTTCATTAAAAATATAAAATTTCAATTCATTTTGCCACTTAAATATTGGATCTCCTAAATATCCACATTGATTACACATGGTAAAGAGTTTTCATCAATTGGTAGTTAAAACACACATGATTAAAAAGAGTATTTTAGAAAAACTAATACACATTTATTATAAATAACTAAATTAACTAATTTTTTTAATATTCACAAATTACTTATTAATCACTTTTTGTCGGTCACGATGATAAAAGCGCATGCATCATATATATTGTCCATAAATAAGATATTTCAAGAAACAATTCTAATCTATCACCTAATACCAATGTAAGAGATGATTGAACAAACTATGATCTTACAAGAAAGATAA
Organism: Vachellia collinsii; assembly: GCA_006871305.1. NCBI lineage: Eukaryota > Viridiplantae > Streptophyta > Magnoliopsida > Fabales > Fabaceae > Vachellia > Vachellia collinsii. Next base: position 9,342 of record QFDD01000849.1, read on the forward strand.
AAGCAACGCAGGTGATAAAGTATATGGATGCGGTAAATTAAATCTTACAAAATTTCTGAGTCATTTCAACGATCTAATAAATGATATTTCCAAGAATTTCAAAGTTTCAATATCACCATAAAAAGCTTGAATATAAAAATCTAACCCACCCTAAGATGATTTAAGTAGTTAGCCAACAATGAAGAATAGATGAGAGTGCCTCTTAAGACGCGATCGTTTATATCTGAAATTTGTCACTTTCGTATTCCTAAAGCTTTGGAACTTGGTAAAAAAATCAATTACAGGGGATAGCTGAATTGTAAAAAACCGTTTGATTATTCAGTTTTCTTGGTTTCAACCTCCACCGTCGGATTTTGATTCAACTCGAGTTGACTTAACTGAGAAGGAATGACTCACATGTATTTTGTGGATACGAGTTTGGGTTGAGAAACCGCCTTGAACATGAATAACTAAAATCACTTTCTTATCTCGTGGGCATTCAGGCCCTCCGTTATGCGGTATGCCTTCAATTTCTTCTGAGGTATGAAATTCCTCATGATGTATTGAGACCTCTATGTATTGCTCAGGTTGAATTATGCCAGCAGCTGGTATAACCTAATTTAAAGACAATCAAAACATGGTTGTCAATTGGTCCATCAGCTACAATATTACAAAGATAAAATCAATTAGTGAACTATATATACTTCGACGGACTTGAACAAAAATCCTAAGAGCATCACAAATATATCAAATTCTACATCAATTAACGACCAGAGTGTTAGTGTAACCCTGTTCTATTTTTGTCCAAAAAAACCTATTCTAATTAATACGATTTTCTGTTTAAAAAGCTTAATGGGAAAATCAAAATTTTAAATTAATCTAAAGGAGTTAAATGATTTCTATTATTCTTGAGGATAAAATTAAAGGGTTCAAGTTAATAATTTAATAATGGATGACCAAAAAAAGTTAATTTGATGAATTTTCTAGGTTTGATCTTAGCATGATTCATTTTGAAAATTGTTGTCATGGGTTCAGAAATATAATGAGGCCTAAACTTCCGCATATGCAGTAGGCAGGATTTGCAATTAACGAAAAAAAAAAAAAACCCATTCTTACAATCCCAATAATAATAGATTATAGAAAAATAAAAAAGTACCTCAAGCCATCTAGGAAATCCAAAGGCACCTCTTGGGCTAGAATCAAGCGCTTCTCCATCATTCTTAACGACAGATTGGCCTTCACAGCTGATCTTATATATAGCTTTGTCCTTCATACTTCTGTTGGTTATACGCAATAATGATACCTCCTTATTTTGAAGAACTACACAATTCGGGATGATAGAGGCTTCTGGAGCATAAAAATTCTCTTCAAGCATACATTTAATTTTTTCATTGGATATTAAAATTTCCCCAAACTCTTTTCTTCTGATTGATCTATCAACATGAGCAACTTTGACATTAAATTTACACCGAACAGGTTTATGATCACTATCAGTCACATCCATGCATGCATCATACCTGTAAATAGCTTGAATGGTGACAAATCGTAATTAAGGCAAAAATAGGATATATAGCACAGAGCGACAATAGCCATATAACATACTGCAAAATTGATGACACCACAGGGCAGTCTAAATTGCACTCAGATGCTGCAGCCGAGCGATTATCACGATATATTATTCTATCGCACCAAGCAGGAATACGCTTTTTCTCTCCAGAATCATAACCTGAGATTATGTAGAATTTATGCAACTGTCAATTCCTAATCGATAACAAAGGAAATCCCTAATGCAACTCGAAACATTATTAATAAAGATAATTTGATTGGATTGGATAATCCTTTTTGTAAACACAGACATTCTGATGAGATCCTGCCTATACAATATATGAAGATGGCATATATGCTTGTTCAGATCAAGTTTGGATTTAGTACTTGTTGAGTCGTTATATTACATAGTAATTTCGATGAGTTCACCTGTCATCTTGTTTCCGCCATGAAAGTAATTGACATGGGCATTATATTTCCAATAAGCAACATAATCGGTTTCCATCAATCATGGTTAGCAATAAAAAGTTGGCAATACACTACACTGAAACTGTTATGCACATTAAGCAATTAGAAGCAAGGTGACGAGTTTATATAGAAAAAGAGGTGCCAATAGTAGGTAGTTATCATTATTTACCTGCTAAACCTGCTTTATGCCTCTCAAATTTGTAAGTGGGTGGAAATTTGATGATTGCCTCTCGCATTCCTTGAAAAACTTTTCCAGCTTTCATCTCTGCCCTCAGCTGATCCTTTTCTCTAAGCCAGTCAAAGCATCTTTGGGAAACGAAGTCCCTAGCTTCATCGTAAGATATACCGAAAAGGCGGTAGTTGAAATCACCAAAAAATACCACCATGTCTGCATCGGATAATTCAGGCTTCGCCTCTTCAGAGTTGACACCAACAGCCTACAACGTATTGAAGGGCCTTAAAATTGTTATGGTGTGTTGACTTTAAATTGATTTATCATTGGTTATAAATAATTAAGATGATTACTATTGAATAGGATGCTTTGATTTTTTAATTATTAGCCATTATTTCCTTGTCTTATACCTCTACTATAACTAAGATGAACAGGTATGCTTCTTGAGCACAAGCTATGCACATCTTTCACAATTATAAGATATCTACACTTCTTTGGAACAAGGCCTAGTCCTTGTGCACTAATGATATTAAATTTACTAGTGCGTGCCATGGTTATTAATTAAGATCAATGTTCACTCCGAAGCAGTGAGACACAAGTGACATGAACACCTTAGATGAGATCGAATCAATGATATGAGTTAATTCAATCAACCGATGTTATACATGCTAATCAATACGAGGAGAAGTGCAACTAATTCATTAAATGCTCTCCTTCCTTCAGAAAGGATACTGGCTTATCAATACTTCATAGCCACTAAGATTACTTTCTTTGAATCTACACCCTTTTGTTCAGCCTCTCCACCTACTGACGATTCTCTGATAGCACATCTTGTTGCCAAGGGCTATATGCATATCTTTGACTAAAATTGCTTCTATTTGTGTGCTATTATTTATTTCTGCTATTAAACACATATAAAAATGCCTTTCTTCATGATAATCTTGAAGAACAATTTGACATGGAGCAGCTTGTCTAAGCAAGTTATATTGTTCTATTTTTGAACTGTAAGTATTACCATGGGCTTGGTTTAGGTGTTTTAGCAGCACTATGGCATAATTTAGAATTCTTAAAAGTGAAATTAGCCACTACTCATTTGATGTGCATTGGAATCATAATCTCTATAAATATCTAATTGTCAATGAGGACGATGTCATCATCACATGAAATGATCATGATGAAATTTCTCAACTTAAAAACACTTGCTTGGTCATTTTTAGACCAAAGGTTTAGGCAAATTGAAGGACTTATCAGGCACTGAGAGCTCAAGGTAGTGCTAGAGTGATGATCGGTTAGAAGTATGCACTAGATATTCTTGAAAAAACCAACATGTCATAATGTTGGTCACTTGACACTTAAATGTATCCTAACACATGCTTCTACCAGGATAGGGCGCCTTCAATGGATCCTTATAGAGACCAATGACTAGCTGAAAAGTTAAACTATCTAATAATCACTTAGCTAGATATCTTTTTACTATGATTGTAGGGAGTCAATTCCTGCAATCACCATTCACTAGTCATTGGTTACGTAATGATGCATATTCTTGAGTAGGATAGGGCGCCTTCAATGGATCCTTGTAGAAACCAACGACTAGCTGAAAAGTTAAACTATCTAATAATCACTTAGCTAGATATCTTTTTACTATGATTGCAGGGAGTCAATTCCTACAATCACCATTCACTAGTCATTGGTTACGTAGTGATGCATATGCTTGAGTAGCAAATTAAAGGAGCACTTGGCAAGCATGAGGATCACAAAGACTCCCAAGTGGTTAGATATTCTGATGCAAACTGGGCAAGAACACCTACTAATTGTCTATCCTCTACTGGTTTGCATATTTCTTGGAAAAGTAGGAAACAATATGTTAGGGGGAAAGATCTAGCACGAGAGTTGTATATTGTGCCATAGCATTGGCAGTACGTGAGCATAAGTGGATGAAAGAATTAATTTAAGAACTTCAATTTGGACGTCATGATCGAACAACACCAGAACCACATCAACTTCAATGATTAACTGGCCTTGTTTCTCACATTTGTAACAAGCTTGGAGCATACGCCTTATTATATGCTCCAATGTGAAGATGGGCGTTGATTACAATTTGCTTTATCCTGGACTGTAAATAATTTGGATGATTGAATTTTACAATTATTAGCCATGGTTTCTGTGTCTTGTACATCAATTTTTACATGATATGTATATGCAAGTCAAAACTTACCTACTATATAAGTTTCTCACATTTCTTCGAGCTCTGTTTTAAACTTGCCCCTCACTTTCTTTATAATGATGAGAATATTCATTGAAAGGAAAATCAATTAATTTAAGGCTGAAAGAAAAACACTCACGTTTGTACCACGAAGCATGTGAACAGCAGTTGATACACCAGCTGTAGCAGAGAGGAGGAAGGGCAAGCCAGAAGAGTAAAGCAGCCAAAATAAATACGACGAGAAGGCTAGAGAGCAACACAAAAACAGGTACAGCACCATACCAGTTGCAGTGTTAAGTAAATTGGACGAGCGACTGAAGACCATATTTCGAAAGATGTGATCGAAATCAGCATTGCGTCGATTAACTGCTTCCAGATGTGCGGCTAAATGACAATTCACAAAGCACATTGTCCTATCATAGACCCTAATTCTCAAACCCACTCCTCCCTGCTTGATCAACTTTAGCTTCATCAATGTTCATTCCAACAAAAGAGATATTCCAAAGCTCAAAGTAAAAAAATTTATCAAGGCAATCTATCTTTTAATGAAGCAGGTCAATTTTTGTCCCAAATTAATGGAGAAAAACAAAAACCAAATCACTTTCTCATTGACGATTATACTATTTACAATTGTCAATAGTTTGCCTATAAAAGAGATGAAACATCATACAAAAAAAACTTTTTCTTTAATTTGTATCAAAGGACCACTTTTTAATATGAAGACATAGACATTAAGACAAACCTTGTTACCAATTGCACGTCCAAAGCCACAAGGAACTGCTGCAGCATCAATGTCCCCAACATGTGTCCTAAGATTCTTTCTCACCCTAAGGAATTTCACCTCATACTATATATAATAATTGAAGTAGCAAAAAAAAAAAAAAAGAAAAGAAAAGAAAAATAAAAAATTGGTTCATTACTATTTAATGAACCGGCAAGATACTTCCATGAGACTCACTCACCAAAGAGATATAAGCAGGCCAGCGAGCTGTCTAGAACCCATACGTTCAAACGTTTTTCCTTCCTCTAATGTCTTTCCGATTGCATCCAGCCACAATTGCCCCACTGCACTTCCTTCAAGCCCTACCTACAATTGGGTCGGTCAACACATGCATAAAATAAATACTTTAGAGAGAGAGAGAGAGAGAGAGTATATGGCAATATTTATACACAAATAAAATGAGTCCCTTGGAAGCATTGCAGGCATACAATAGTATGAAATGCATTTTTTAATATGAATGTCAGAAAAAAACATTATGACGAATCAAGTTCATTCTTTATTTTTAAATTCAATTTAACCAATAAGTTGGCTTATTTTTCATAACATATATAAAAGCATACGTCATGTCTACACTTAGAAAATTAGCCGGTGTCAATTTATAAGACAGTTTGATAGTCTAGTTCCACAATAAATACAAAGTTATCAAAGCATTTCAAGTTACATACTTGTAAAGGTTAAAGACATCATTAAAAATATTATTAAAGGTCATACAGTTTCTTTTGCTGCAGACATTGCAAGAAAACCTGCACCCATATCCACTTCTTGCAAGCCAACCACTACAAGGCCTACATCAGATACAGCAGAACCCAGCCATGACATAAGCGAATCCTGCGATGGTTTTCCTTGACCGACATTCCATGTGCCAATCATAATTCTGACATTATGTCGCGTAGTGTATACAAGTTGTTTCCCAGCTAATTCAGACTTTACTATGTTGTCAACAGGGCTTGGTGATGCGACATTCCATGCACGGATGCCACCATGAGTGGCCAAACTAAAAACATGACCATTTCCAATAGCCAATCTAATTAGAGGACTATTGTGAGCAATCCATTCTGCAATTAGATTGCCTTCAAGGTCCAATACTTGCATAATACCACTTACATAGCCAACATACAAACGTGTTCCGAAAGTGCAAAAGCACTGAACTGCACAGGGATGAAGATTAAAATCTTGCACACGGGTCCCATTATAATCCCATTGTACAAGCAAGCCATTTGTACATCCACTCCAAATCATTCCATCATTTGTTTGGGCAATGGCTTCTGTCCTCTTGGTATCTTCAACAAATGCTCCTGCTCCCTTGGTTGCAACTCGACGGACCGCATCTGCAGCTCCCATTATAGCATTACGTGATCGTTGTAGAAAGCTAGTCCCTTGGGATTTCTCCTTTTTCGTGGTGGAAACAAACTTTACCTTCGTGTCATCTTCTATAACCTGATCTTGTTGCATGGATGACGTGTCAACTCGATTTTCTATCTGACCATCAATGTTAAATACTTTCAAGAGGTCCCTTGTACGAGCATCCCTATAAAGGGCAACTTTTATTTAGTACCTCAAGAGTCAAGTATATTTACACGTAGAATAAAACACTTAAGCGTCCTTGTTTCAGGCACTTGATAGCTGGAAATAAATATTACCAAAACTAGTTCTCCGTCAATTATAGTATCATTGTTATGGTAAGATTTACACCGTTTCTGTTCAGATTTAAAATTTTTATATAAAAGTTTATTTTTTAAAAATGAAAGTAAAAAAAAATATGGACAGTCCTTGGACGGTTTTGGTGCTCATAACCTCATTATTAGCACCTATCGACGTCAATAATACAATATTAGAACAAGAAGCCTACCATAACGAGAAGGACAATGGCCCCGCACACCAGACTCTAGCTGTAACATTATCAGACAACAAGCATTTCACCTCTTGAGAAGATATGCTACAGGCCCCATTAATCGTGACTTGACTTTTGAGGTCAATGCCTGACCTTTCCACAAGTAAGGCTGCCATACGCCTTTCTTCAGGAGACAGGGAGAGAGATTTTTGAATTGATTCCCAAGGCCAGACCTTAATAACACCTCCTTCAGAGCCTGACCATACATCACCTGGATTAAAGCAACATAAACCTCCGAGTCAAAACTCCAGCTTTATTTTAAGAGTGATGATTTCACGTTTGTGCAAAAAGAGAAAGGGAAAAAAAAGAAAAAATCTAAATGACATTCTTCAAATCACTTTTCTGGTTCTGGGCTATAGGATCCAATATGCACTAAATATCAATGGACAAAAAAGGAACAACCAGAAGTACATACCAAACGAACTTATGACCATGGCAAGAACAGGACCTCTATGTGCTTGCCAAGAAAGTCCCTCCTTAAAGGAGGCACCGAAAGGTTGATCCATTTTCCAAGACCTAATCTTTCCGTCCTTATGACCACTCCAAATCAATTTATTTCCATTGTCAACTGTCAAACACATTGTGGGAGGCGTATCTGCTGATTCATAAAATGGGGCTGCATCCTCATCACCCCTTCTTACCTTCCCGCCAAGACCGCAACCAGGAGCAAAAGCATTTTGAAACTCCCACACCCTAACTCCACTTTCTTGACCAGCCCACAACTGCTCTTCTGTACAAGCGATGTTGCGGAGAAATTTTCCTACCTGAGTCTCCCTCAATGGGTGAGGCCTCAACTCAAGGCACGGCGGACGGCCAGGATGAACCGCTGCTCGTATTGGAACCTTGAAGATCCCATTTTCACCACCACTTCCGATAAATTCTGGCAATGGATGGCATGGTGTCAAATCATCAGGACGATCACTACAAATGTCCGTGCCTCGTCTTTGGTCAAGATCCTCATCCTTTCCAGCTGGGTTACCGGAGGAATTGGGGAAAAAGTCGTCATCCCCGGAGTCGTAAAAAGGATCCATGTTATGGGATAAACGATCATCATCGAGGCTATGCTTGCGGACTTGTTGGTAGCGTTTATGGGCAGAGACAACTCTATGCTGTTGACTATAAGAATGTGCTTTGCGATGAGGAGGAAGAGAGTTCAACCCGCGCAAGGCCTCTTTACCATCATCTTCAATTCGATCATCCATGATTCTCGGATGATGGCCGAAAATTGTTTTTGGCGTTACAAAATGAAGGATAGGTTATCGAACAAACTAAAGAGAGATAAATATGAGAATGTGAATTCCAGTCAAGAGAGAAGACGAGGACAAAAAGAAAGGGTCTAAAGATTGTTCCGAGAGCGAGGGGAGCACGTAAAATTCATGAACGGTGAGAAATGCGCGGCATTCAAAAGCTTACGGACCAGAATAATTTTCTCTTCCTTTCATCTTCCAACGAGAAATTAAAAATATAATTTCATATAATTTTATTATCAGTTTTTTCCCTGTTAAGCTGGCAATCCAAAATCATTTATTTTTCAAATACTATATGACATTTTAAATAAATCATATGATAGAATGATACCACAAAAAGAACATCACATTTTTAAATTATAGATGGTGATAAAATTATAATTAATGAAAATTTTAATGAAAGAAAGTTGAATTACTCAAATTCTAATTTGATTCATTAAATTTAACAAATTATTAATTAGGTTGTCTGACACAATTAGTAATTTAAAAATTGAATAAAATTACCTCAATTTCCCCAAGTTATTAAAAAGTCAAAACTGATTTGTACCCCTTGATTATTAAAAAAGCAAAACTAAAGATAAAAGTGTACCCATTGGATTTTTTTTTTCAATAAAACGATATGGTTTCATAAACAAACTATAACGAAGCAAACGAATCTAAAGATAGAAAACTTTTCCATGTTATGAAACAAATTTTGATTTTATCCTCCTTACCCTCACATGCAATCTTAACATAATTTGATCTTTCATCTATTAAAAATATTAAAATACGACAATTTATTTTGATAAGCAGGAGAATAAATAAACCAAGACAAGAAAAAGTTAGAAAATAAAAATCAGCTAGACAATTAGGTCTCGTTGCTCTTTGTTATCAATGCCCTCGTAATCTCACTAAAAAAAAATTTGTAAATCAAATCCCATAGACAGAGGCTTCTTCGAAGGAAGGTGCATGACTTCATTGTCTCTTTTGTTGATGACAAACACCCTTGTTCTCCAAGTCTCTATGTCGAATGGCTGCATTTCGAGAATAAGATTCATGTTCTTATTCTCCAATCTCTGCGAAGAAAATAATATTCATGTTATGGGCTTAAATGTGTTTTAAATGGGTTTTGGGTTTCAGATTCTAAGCATCATTATTCCTAGTTTCAAGATTCTGTGTTGTGGGGTTAGGGCTTAAAATTTAAGGTTTAGAGGTTACGGAATATGGGTTAGGGTTGAGAGCTTAGTGATTGAGGGTTTCGGATTTAGGGTGTAACATCTTAAAATTTTATTTCTAAAATTATTATTAGAGAATATTTATTTTATTATAATTAAAAAATTACTTTATATTTATTTGATTAATATGATTTACTCAAATATATTTTAGTATTATAAAAGAAATGAAATGTATGATTAAAAAAAATAATAAGATAAATAAAAGGGGAAACAAAAGAGAAAATAGGAAAGAATGAAAACATGAGGTTATTTAGTGTAAATTTTTCTTTTGAACGTGTTAATTTCAATCAAGTCTTTGTTAAAAGGATGATTGAACCCCTTTTTTAACCTTTACGTATGCCCTCCGTCTTCTCCACTCCACCGTTGGTGTTACGCAAATCTCATTCTTTGTACTCTATTTCAGTAAGTAAAACTTCTAACTACTAAACTCCCTTTATAAAAATTATTTTATGTATTTTTCTCTTTCTAATAGTGGTAATCTTATTCTGATTAGCTGAAATTTCTAAAGTTAAGATTTTGAAAAATTTTGATTTTTGACAATATAAAACAGTGAAAATGTAAAAGGATATTAATAGACAGTAAAAATGTAAAAGAATTTTTGATTTAGTCATTTTATAATTTTATAATGAATTTTTTAACACTAGACCCATCATTGTTATTTCTGGATTATTTGTCCAATTAAAATTGTCTTAAACAACTTATTTGAATTATTGGAAGTGCTATTGGTGTTTTAATTAGTTTAGATTGTTGGAAAATTTTCAGATTTATTAAATACAATTTTATGTTGAAAATCTAAATTTCAAATTGGGGGGTTTTTGTACAATAACATGTATTTGATGTTAAATTCTAATTCAAATGAATTGTTTGAGTTTGTAAAAAGTGCAAAATTAAAGTGAGAACAATTGATTGAGATTAGAGTATGAAATTGTAATTTTTGGGTAATTAATTCAAACCTTTTAAGTTGGTTAAGTACGTTAACTATGTAAATTGTGTATTAAACTTGTATCTACATTATTGTGTACAAGGCTTGTGAAGTATATCTTAAGGTTTAGAGAAAGAATACAATGTAAGAGGTTGGACAAAAGAGTTTACTAAGCTTGATTGTCCATTAATGGTTGCTATCCAAGTGGGAAAAATTTTAAGAGTTTCACAAGCGTACAAGTCTTGTGAAGTATATCTTGAGGTTTAGAGAAAGAATACAATGTTATGGAATTTGGGAGTTGATTAAAAGTCTAGCAACTAAATTAGAGTTTAATTTTAAATTGGAGGTATGTAGATATGATCATATGGTGCTGAATGCTGATATTGGGTGTGACCTTATGTTACAAAAGGTTTAAGACGTGATTAGGGAAAACTGAAATTATTTTCAGATTTTATGGTGTTATGCTAAATTATTAGAGAGAAGTTGATGGAGAAGCTATTCAAAGCATTTTCTTGAGGCTAGAATGCTTGATTATAAATTTTAAAGGTTGAGGTATAAGTTTATGTAGGAGCATATGATCTTAAGGTTTGATAAGATTGAGCTCTTGAGGTTTAGATGTTCCTAAGGTGAGTAAAAAGATCTGATTATGATAATTATTTAGGTA